>CAJNIZ010045544.1:0-15202 GCA_905231905.1 Symbiodinium pilosum
GCGGTCTGGGTTGCTGTTAAGGAACTTAAATTAAGTTACTATATTGGGGAAACCCTATTATTTACTATATATACCCATTATGGTAACTTAATTTAAGTTCCTTAACAGCAACCCAGCAGTCCTGCCGGTTCAGAAGCTTCTCCAGGGCCTCGCCGAGCTGTTGGGCTTTGCGGCTTAGTGTTTAGGGTTTAGGGCCGCTACTCCTTTGCCTCCCGACAAATCCATATCACTTGAAACCCAGGAACCCCCTAAACCCTAAACCCTAAACCGTAATTGGGCTTCTAGGGCTTGGCATGCCCAAGATGACCTAGAGCGAAAAAAGATCTCCCCGAGTTCTTTCACAAAAACAACGTTTGTCCATGTGTAATGTTGCATAGAACAACTGGGCATCCCAAATTTTCTGATGGACCCACAAAGATGTTGATCCTTTTCGCAGTGGCTACTGGTACCAACAATGGACCCTAAACCCTAAACCGTATGAGTGTAGGCGTTCAAGTCCTGCGTCCCGAACTATGGTTTGGAATCCAAGGTCCCAAACCCAAATCTTGACCAAGACGTGAGCCATCATGTTTTAGTCCTCAACTTTGAACCCAAAGATGCAAAGCCCTAAACTGAAAACCCTACCTTGTACACCCTGCCAAATCCCAAACTTTGCAAGCCCCAAAACCTAACCCCTGAACTCTAAACCCCTAGACCCCTAAACCCTAAATCCCCGAAACCCCAAACCCTAACGAAGTGGATGTCAAGCAGCATTGGCCCGCTCAATCCAGGATCTGCCAGGTTGGGGAGAGCAGGTAGCAGGATTTGGGGTTTAGGGTTTAGCGCTTGTAACGCTACGGTTCTTTAGGGTTTATGGCTGAAGGTTTTTGAATGGTTTAGGTTCTAGGGTTGATCAGGGCTAATGGTTGAGGTCCCAGATGAGGTGGTTGAACCAAGTAAGATTGTATCCTTCTGATAATTCCAAGGGCTTTAGACTCCGTTATCCTCAGTCCAAATGCTACCCAGATGCGACCCTAAGGGTCCAAAGACTCGACTATGAGGGCTGTAGAACTCAACCCCTAAACCCTAAAGCCTAAAACCTACACCCCTAATATCAGAATTGAGTGGGCTTTGGAACCTAAAACTTTAGTATTTGAGTCCTGCAGGGCCCTAAGTGGGAATGTGGCTCAGGGACTGCCAGCTCAGATTCTAGGGTTTAGTTTACGGGGTCAGGGGGTTTAGAGGCTTTAGTGTTTATTAGGGTTAGGCTTAAAGGTTTGCAGGCCAAAAGTGAAATGGGGCACCAAGAGGTTCCGCAAGCCTGCAAATGAAAATCAAACCTTCACAGCATTTATCCACTACGAACAAATACTCCACACAGGTCCACTTCATCCACAGTCGCACAGCTTCCCAAATGGCATCCCAAACGGCAATGACACGCGCTCCGGACGCAACCCGATGTATCTGCGCCCACTGGTCCAGAACACCACACGCGACATTGCGGGCGACAAGCCTTGATCTCGTTCCCACCTTCGACAGTTCAATGAGCCGTGCCATCTGCCTTTCCATGGCAAGCATCGACTTTCCCACTGCAACGGACGCTATGCGGCACGCTCCTCCCAGATATCCTTGGTTGACGGCAGACAGGAGCTCCTTCGCCACTTCCTGCAGGTCGCCGATCTCTCGCATACTTTCCTTGTAGGCTTAGTTTGACCCTAAACCCTAAACCCTAAATAGTAGTTTCAGTTTTATCTTCCATTGTCCTTATTTACCTCCAAACCCCACAATTCACACTCCCTAACACTGAATCCTAACACATTCCGTCTTAGCTACAGCTTAGAGCTTCCCAATCCCTGAAGGGACCTGAACCTGTCCTGAACCTCTGAACCCTATGCGGTAAAACCCTTGAGCTAACGTCAATGTGACACCCTTCATAGCCCCTGGGTGACATCTACGCAAGCGTCACAGAATCATAGAACCTTTTGTTCTTGGTTGCTCTCGAACCCACTGACTCGTTAAATGTTTCGATCTCTTCTATGAAACGTGTAACCCCAAAAGTGCTTTTCAACAGTGCTGAGGTGCCACGAAGCCATGTATCAGCCCTGAACCCTAGACCCTAAACCCTAGACAAAAACCCTAAACGCTAGACCCGATACCCTAGACCCAAAACTCTATACCCTATGGCAACAGAGTTCAGTGCGGCCTGACAACGGGGTCACTGTCATCGGCGACCTCCTGCGCCTAGGTTTAGGGTATAGGGCTGCCAAAGATTTGGGAAATAGGAGATAGGACCCTAAACTAAACTGAAACCCCAGCTTAGTTTAGGTGTAGGTTGCCGGAGATCAGGGATTTAGACTTTAGAGTTTAGGGCTGCCCAAGGTTTATCAACCTTTTGGTTGGGACTTACTCCAAAAACGGTCTGGGGACTTAGTAAACATGATTGTCATTCCCGTTATCCGCACCAGTCGTCTTCTGACTGGATCCGTGTGACACTCCAGAGTTTACGGATTAGGGTTGAGGAATTCAGGCTATGGGTTTCCGGTTCAGGGTTTCTGTGGGCTATACGGGCCGTGCCTCGGAAGTAGAGCTGAGTTTGAAGGGCCAACAAATCAAAGTGCCATGAGCATTCTACAGAAGCTTCTGGAGGATCATCCACTTGAAGGTTCATTGGGCTTAGGGTTTAAGAGTTAGGGTTTAGGGTTTAGGGTTTATAGGGTTTGGGGTATGAGGGAGGCTATAGGTAAATAGGATTGCTCTGCCGATGAACCAACTTAGTGTTGAGCCTACTTGGAGCTACGCAGAGCTCTGATGGTCAGGCCTAGTATGGGGTCAGTTTGAGGTGGGGCGGGGTTTAATATTATTAATAACATGCGTGTGAACAGTACGAAGGAGGCTAACTAAGCACATTGCGCAACATGTGTGACATTTGATATGGGTTTTAAGGACCACGAGCCACTTTGAAATTGGAGTGTGCTCTACCTTAGGGTATTTAGGCTGGCTACAGAATCACCGAATCGTCATTTCTTTCTGCTGTCTCAGCCAAAATCGGAGCCTCCAAATATGAGGGCCCCAAAAAACATACCCTACCCAAGCAAACCTAAACCCCTAAACCCTAAACCCTAAACCCTAAACCCCTAAACCGTTAAAAACAGAACCACCCCCGATGGTTCCATCACCACCGAGTGGACAATAGAAGGAGGCCATCTTGACTGCAAAGGAACTGCGAACCCTAAACCCTAAACCCACACCGTAAATCTTAAACCCAACAACCTAAATCCTGAACCCTGAATCCTAAATCCTAAATCCTAAAGGATCTGGTCGAAGGATAAGCACCAACAAACTCGTACCTGGACTCTCGCACCTCTGTAGAATAATGGGCCTTGGGCCATCTGTTTAGGGTTCAGGGGTTCGTTGTCCAGGTACAACTCTTGCTCAACATTGCTCCTGGAGCGCAGTAGAACGCACACGAAACATGGAGCCTGATGCTGAGGTATCGCCCTGAATCAGGAGAATTGTACCTGAAGTACCACAAGATCGTAACTGATGAAACTTGGTTGCGTGTATGCTCCTACTACACCCTAAAACCCATACCTCCATTGGTGGGTAAGCGGGATATCCTAATCTGAAACTTTGATCACGCTCAAAGCGCTAGGCCACAAACATCTCAACCTCAATTTCGAAACCTCTTAACCCTAGACCCTGAACCCGACGCCGAACCTGACGCCCTAAGCCCTGGAAGTTTATAGTTGTTTGCTGTTGTATGCTCTTCTCTCCTTTCTTTTCGAGAAATAATTACTACAAGTTGGTTGAGGTGGATTCTATGTTAACTTATCAGGGAGTTTTCTTGTGTACCCTTAGGGCTTGTACCCTAGGGTTTGGGTCCCTAAACCTGGAATATGGCCCTTAAAGGGTACTTGGGGCCCCAAACCTAGGGTTACAAACATTAAGGGTACAAAGTTAAAGCCTTTGAACTTAGGGAAGGCAACCCTAACCATGCTCCGCATTCTAACCCCCCAGTCTGAGCCATAGTCTACACTCCTTAAAGGGAGGTTATTCAGGGGATTATATGGGGGTTTCCCATAATTAAGGGGGCCATTTTGGGAGTCCTCATAATAAGGATAATAATAGAAGGGTCTCCCTTCTTTGCGAAACTACCATATAGGGACCCATTGTAATCATGGGGGGTATTACGGGGGATACTAGGAGTCTAGACTATAACGCATCTAAGTTCAGATCGATCGTAAAGATAAGTATGTATGTAGTACATCCTTGACCTAAGATGTAAAAGGATCCTTTACCCTAAAATTCAGGGTTTAGGGACTAGAGTTTAGGGTTTATCGGATTCACAGGGCTTCGGGTCCCTGCGTTGTTTTCAAGAAGATCCCAGACGCCTTGTTATCGACCTCTTCGTTGCTGCTGTCTGGTGGCAGGTACTCTTCCTGCTCTGGCGGAGCAGGGGAATAACCCTGAACCCTAAACCCTAAGACTACTTTGGGTTTAGGGCCTAGGGTACGAATTGCGCGTGTGCAAAAGTCACTCCTAACTGGAGTTAGCACCCCACCTAGGACCGGGCTAACTAGCAAAAGGCCAGTGAAGGGAGTGAAACAAGTCTTGAAGGGCAGTTCAAACAAGTTACCAGGCTCAACAGAGCTTAGAGTTTGGGTTTGGAGTGGGTACAGACTATTACAACCAGATCGGGATCACAAAGAAACAAATATTCTAGTCGCTTGGGTTCCCTGAGCCCTATGTCTATGCTTCTCTGCATATCACGGCATACTGTCATCATTAGTCATCATTGCAGGAATTCCAAACCTTAAACCCAAAACCCTAAGAGCCCTAAACCCTAAAACCCCCCAAAACCACAAAACGCTAAACCAATGGAATTCAGGATTTTTTCAGTGAAGAATTCCCAGAGGTATACCCTTATGTAGAGCTAGATGGCGCATGGTTTCCAGTCATGGTCTCCTAAACAGGACAACAGACACTGACCCCCATCTTCCGAATGGACTCTCATATTCTCACTAAACAACACCTTGCATCAGAAAATCCTACCTACGGGGTCCAAGCCCCCAAATGATTCAACTGATGTAATTGCGCATAAGCGCATGTAAATCATGGCATCGTTTTAGGGTACCCGCGGCGCAGTTCAATAGAAACTAACCTTCGGAACAGACTGAACTTTGACAGCCTGTCCCGCATCCGAGGCCCAAAACCTAAACCCCAAAAACTGCTCAAAACCCCTAAGCACGAAACCTCAAACTCCAAAACCCTAAGCCCCTGAACCCGAAACCCCTAAACCCTAAATCCCTAAATCCCTAAACCCTAAACCGCATGAGCAAGCCCCTTTGGGCCTCTGGATAGACGTAGGTCCAATCCTCCGCCTTCGCATCCTCTGAGCTCGCGAATTGGGTGGAGGGTGGTTTAGGGTTTAGGGTGTAGGTGTTTAGGGTTTAGGGGGTTTAGGGTTTAGGGGTTGAGGGTTTAGGTTTAGGGTTTAGGGGCGGATTGGGTGGAGGGTGTTGGTTTAGATGGGTTACTTGGAGGCCCATGGGACTTAGAAACGACTTATAACTGGGACTAACCCTCCTTATACTTGGGGTATAAGGCTGTTTCGGGGGACTATAAGTAAGCGTATAAGCCCAGTTATAAGTAGTTACTAAGTCCCATGAGCCTCCAAGCAGGGTTAAGGGGGAAGGGGAATCCCTACATGGGGTTCAGGGTTTAGGGTTAGGGGTTAAGGGTTTGGGGTTAAAGGTTAGGGTTAAGGGTTTCGGTTTAAGGGTTGGGGGTTGGGTTAGGGTTTAGGTCTAAGAGTTCAGGCTTAACCCTACTTGGAAGGGGTTATAGGGGTTGTGTAGAGGCATCTGTGGAGATAGTGTGTTGTTGGCACAGGATTTGGGAATAGGATTTAACGCCTAAACGTTGAGTGTTTGTGGCGGGGAATGAACCTTGTCCTCAACAAGCGACTTAGGGCTTCGTTGGACTTAGCTACTTGCAGCTAAGCTCATAGACCAGAGTCACGGAATAGAAGACCAGCTAGAGGATTGTGAGTAGGATCACAACCCCATAAAATAAGTACATACTACGTCTTATGAACCTCCAGATGAGCCCCCACAACGCCCCAACCTCCCCCTAGAGCTTTAACCATAAAGCCTAAACCCTACTCCCTAGACCCCTTAACCCCTCAACCCTTGACCCCTAACCGTACACACCAGGCCTTTGAGCCCAAAACCTTATTAAACACCTGAAAAAGTATAGGGTTTAAACCCCAAAACTTTTAACCCCAAAATCTCATACACTAAGCCCAGTACACTTTAGACTTTTTAAGCCCTTGACCCTAAATCTCCCCAGCCTGCAAACCTCAAACCTTCAAAGTCCCAAACCCTAAAGCTCTGAACCCTAAACTCAAACTCTGAACCCTAAATCCTACGCCCTAAATCCTGAACCCTGAATCCTGAGTCTTAAATCTTACACCCCCATCCTAAAACCTAAGCCCTAAGCCATAAATCCTAAACCCTGTACACCCTGAACGCTGAATCCTAAACCCTAAATCCTCCTAAAACCCTACACCCTAAAACCCTAAATCCTAAAACCCTACATCCTAAAACCCAAGTAAAGCCTCAATCTCTGAGCCTCTTCCTCCTTTGCCTTTGCCAGGTCCTCTGGCTTGGGGCCTTGAAATCCAGTGATTCAGGGGCAGGGTTCAGGGCGTAAGGCTAAACTCTAACCTGATTCAGGGTTAAGCGTTCAGGGTTTTGGGGTTTCGGATTAAGGATTTTGTGCTTAGGGCTTAGGTGATTCAGGGTTAGAGTTCAGGGTGTAAGGTTGAGGGTTTAGGGTTAAGGGTTTAGGATTTAGGGTGTAGGAGGTAAGGGTTAGTATTTAGGGGTGTGGGATTCAGGGTTCAAGGTGTAGGATTCAGCATTTACAATTCAAGGTGTAGGGGCTCAGGGGGGAAGAATCATACTATGCGGCGTGCGGACTCAGACTCAAGGTCTTGGGATGCAGGGTGTAGTGCGTCCAGCGTTGAGGGTTTAGGGTGCAAGGTTCAAGGTGTAGGTGTCACCCTAAACCCTAAAGCCAGGGTTTAGGGTTCTGGGGGTTAAGGGTTTTTCGGGTTCAGCGTTTGGGCTTTCGAGTTAGGGCTAGGGGTGCTCAATCCAGTGTTTGCAGTGGTCGAACCAAGTAAGGTCCTGCTTTCAAAGGATTAAGTAAATGGGTTGTATGTGTATATATATATATACATATACAAGAGTATCTTGGGGTATACGATACACGAAAGAGTCGTTACATGGGGAGATGTGCGGACTTGGAGGCTCATGAAACTTCGCCACTACTTATTCATGGTCTTTCTTAAGCCTACTCATCCCACCCCAAACCCTAAACCCTAAACTCAAAATCCAAACCCTAAACCTTAAACCCTAAATACCCCAAACCCTAAACCCTAAACCCTAATTCAAGGTACTCATTAGGGTTTAGGGTTTTTTGCTCACCGGAACCTTCGAGCAAGGTCTAGGGCCCGTCGATTGGACTTAGAATGCTCTAGGGAGAGTATACGCGCTAGCGGGGACTAGCGCATCCCTAAACCCTAAACCCTATAAACCCCTAAACCCTGAACTTTCATCGTACATGCTAACGGCTCGATCTCCACTTCGCGCCATCTGCATGCGAATGGCTGGCAAAGAATCTTGGACCGGTTGGTGGCTTGTTGGGACAAACAGCCACAACTCTTCTTTGTATCAGGACCCTGTGCTCCCTATGCGTACGCTAAACTGGGTTGCTGTCTAAGGAACTTTTTCAGTTTAATTAGATCAGGAAACTCAGCTATTTACTGTACACCCAGATTATAGTAACTTAGTGAAAGTTCCTTAACAGCAACTCCGACTCCCTAAACCCACCTAAGGGTTAGGACTAATGGCGTCCCAGGGACTGGAAATCACCAAGGGCCTGAGTCCGATGCAAACAGAAAACAAGATTTATGGTTTAGAGTTTAGGGCTTAGGGTTAGGATTTAGGGTTTAGGGTTAAGGGTTTAGGGTTTAGGGTTTAGAGTTTAGGGCTTAGGGTTAGGGTTTAGGGTCCAGGGTTAATGTACAAGTAGCAGGACCGTGTAAACTACGGGCTCCATGTTGGTGCTATTTGTAGGTATTTGGGATGTATGAAGGTTTTTTGCGGCCCTAAACCCCAAACCCCAAACCCTAAACCTCAAACCCTAAACCCCAAAACCCTAAACCCTAAATTCTAGATCCTATACTAGGCAGACCCTCAATCTTAGCTGTTGGCTCTTGGAACTGTCCCGGGCTTGGAGGCAAAGGTTTGGTCCCCGGCACCAAAAATAGTGCTTTTGGGGGATGTTTAGGGTTTAGGGTTTTGGGTTTTGGGTTTAGGTTTCAGGGCTAAACTAAGTCAATATGATGATATAGGAAATATTGGGAAGAACCTTGGCAACTATTCAGCTTCTGCATTATGGCATCACTTTTCCCGGGTCCCTGAATCTCGTTCACTGATGATGCGGCTCTTTGGATGAACTGCCGAGACCAGCCGGTTCCAAGTTTCTCCCATGCTTCCATGCTTTAAGTGTTTTGCTTGGAGGCTGGTAAAAACAAAGGCAAGCACCAAACAATAACAAATCCTAACCAGCGCTTCAAATTCCTCCAAACATTTCTTTGTACGCGGTTCCTGGCATGGGTCCTGAACACGAAGGGCAACACGCGAAGATGCAAGAGCAAAAAAGATTCCCCAAATCACCATGTCCCGCTCAAACCTTAAAACCCTAAGCCCTACAAAGCCTACGGACTTCATACCCTAAACCCTAAACCCTAAACCCTGAACCCTAAACCCTAAACCCTTAACCCTTAACCCTATAAAGCTAGATCGGCATCCTGAAGTCATCCGCCCCTCACCCCCTTCCTGTAGTCATGTGAGCTATAGTCTACACTCCTTAAAGCGGGGTTATATAAGGGATTAAATAGGGAGTACTATAGGACTTATTAAGGGGGATACTAGGAGTTTAGACTATAGTACATATGAGTTAGACTATAGTACATATGAGCTCACGTCTAAACTCCTAGTATCCCCTTAATAACCCCTGTAGTAGTCCCCTATACAATCCCCTATATAGCCCCCTTTCAGGAGTTTAGACTATAGTACATATAAGCCTAAGGGTTTAAGGTTTAGGGTAAACCCTTCCATGCCTGCTGGCGCAGGCGCTTCGCCGTCGGTGCTGGCTCCGCAGCCCATGGTATGAGGCGGCCGAGTCCAGCGATTTGGGTGAGGAACTCCTACTTGGTAGTTTCCCAAAATTAGGGGTACCCTTTTGGGGGTCCCTATAATAAGGACCATAGTATTTTGGGGTCTATTTTGGGGTCCCCTGATTTTGGGAAACTACCACTTTGAGCGTTCAAGTGTGTACGCAGACCCAAATGGGCTCATATGGGGTTATTAGATCTTCCCAAGAGGGTCTGGGTACTAATCTTCGCCATGCACTTACCCCAAAACACGTACCACAGCTCGCAATCTTTGAGTACTCTATTCTAAGTTTTGTGGTCCGTCTGAAATAATGACAAAAAGAGTTTGCTCTCCTGAACCCTAAACCCTAAACCCTAAACCCTAAACAACCCTCCACCCAGCCTTGCAAACAGCTCATCTGCCGTCATGTCATGCCAAGGCACGGTCTAAAAACCATGGGCCTGAAAGGGCTCCAGAGCGGTTTGTGAACATGAATGGTGCCCAGGTTCGTGGAATCTCACATGTGATTATGAGTTCTGTGAACCCTATACCCTAAAAACCCTACACACTAAACCCCTAGACCCTATACCCTTAACCTTGAACCCTATACCCTAAACCCGAACATGAAAGCTCTGAGAGTAGGCTGCCGAGCCTTAAATCCCATGAACTAAACCCTAAGCCCTAAACCCTAAGCCCTGAACCCTAAACCCTGAGCCCTAAACCCTAAGCCCTAAACCCTAAACCCTAAATCCTAAGCCCTAAACCCTACATGTATAGGGTTTCAGGCTTCAGGCTCAGGGGTTGAGGTTTACGTCGGGACAGCTTCAGGAAACTTTCACTGTTGGGTTCGGGTGCCTAAGACCATGTCTGCACGACATGGGAAGTACTTCCAGGTTCAAGGGACTTGGTAACAACTTGCAACTGGAGTTGTAACCCTACTTCTGGAACCCACTAAAAAAAGCAATCCGGTGCCGGATCAACAATGAAATTCCCGGATTTCCATGGCTTGAGAGCTTGAAAGTAGGGGCCAGTGAGCATTTTCTGGTATTTCTACACTTTCCAGGACCTATGTATCCTTTCAACTGGCCCTGATCCGTTTTCATTGTAGTCCCTACATAACCCCCTGTATAACCTTTATATCGCCCATGGTTTTACCTCATGGTCTCACAAGCTGGATACCCAATATACACGTACGAAGGCTTTTGAGGAACCATACGCTCACCAAAAAGCATGACAGGAACCCTGCCTCACACAACTCCTATACTGTCCCTAAAGTATAGCAAAAATCCTTTATTCTCAGTGAAGCCATAATCCTCTACAGTCCCCGAGATCGGGGATGGAGGGGTGGAGCTATCTTTGTACCCTTCTAGTTGAGTCAGGCAGACCATGAAACACTAGCGAAACAATGGATACTCAAAATCCCGCATGGCCCCAAGCACCTTCTACCTTGGAAATTATACGAAATTTCAGGATATTCCTGGCTGTTTAGATTGTCACCTGCCTATCTTCTAGTCCCCTCAACCCGAAACCCGGGGTAGGAGTGTGGGCACCCAGAAGCATGACAACAAAGGTATGGGACCACATCAAGAGGATTAGAAACTAAATTCCAACTCAAAACGAACGCTAAGTTTTCAAACTAAATCCTGAACCCTACCTATGGAGCCATTTACCTACAGCTTGAAAGTCTGGACCCTTCAATCTCTAGGTACAAGGACTTATACTCCAGGTAAGTATAAGACGCCACAGGCAACCCTAAATCCTAAAACCTGAGCCCTGCGAATGATGGAGGGAATCCTACACCACCCCAACCCTAAACCCTGAACCCGAAATAGGGATTACAGAAGTCTAAGGACCGCCATGGCGCAAGATCTCGTAATCCCTAACCTAAGCCGCATTTACTACGTGGCACTTAGGACCCCTTCTGAGGGTTAACCCCTATAATAGGAGTGTCAGGGAATCCCAAAGGGTTAAGGGTCTAAGGTCTAAGCCAAGTCCCAAGGTGTGTACATACTGAAAAAATGACTGGAGTGAAGTACTGACGATATGCGGTTTCTAGGTTTAGGAGTATAGTCCCCCTTAAGTAGAAAGAATATGGGGTATATGGGGATCTTATTATACGAGTATTATAACATACCCGAAGCCATATTCTATCTACTTAAGGGGGACTATGCCATAAACCCCAAATCCTAAATTGCAGTTTCCATTTTCTTTTCCATTATCCCCATATACCACCGATGTAACCTTAATGTTCCACCTACTTAAGGGGACTATTACTACTACTATTTAGGACTTGGGATTTGTGGGCTTAAGGTTTCGGGAAATGGCTGGCCAGTATCACTCCAAGTCTCTCAGGAACCTCCTAACAAGGCCTAAGGGCCCAAGGACCCGGGGTTATAGGGGGATATGTAGGGACTATATAGGGGCTATATAAGGGTCCAAGGACCCAAATAACAGGGCTTTAGGGCCCAAATACCGTTCATATTAGAGTATTTGGGCCCTAAACCCCTATTAATTGGGTCCTTGGACCCTTAGGGAAGAGCTTGGAAACTCCATGGAAAGGTTGGGATCTCAGACTGCAACAATTCATTTGGTGTGGCGCCAAATGCCTTCCGGTGATCAGTGCCCAACACTTCTTGTACCCCTAGTTAATAAATCCCCTCCCCTCAGTGGGGTTTATAATAGGGTTCCTAACATTGAGGCCCTGAAAAGGAGGGGGTTTATTCATCATGGGTCTACACTATACCAAACATGTGACAGCGATCCTGCTGCTGCTGCTGCTGCTCCTGCTCCTGCTGCTGCTGCTGCTGCTGTTTCCACATGCGATCGTCCGCAGACGGATGTCACAAATCGGTGCGTCTCATCGCAAGGCCGATGAGGGAAAAACGCAAGAAAAGCTATGTCCTGAAAAATGCGTTCGGCTTTCCGATAGAGATTTTCAGAACTCTGTACAAGCCGGCCCTTGTTTGAAGAATTTCCCCGGTCCGTGAGAAAAGATTGGACTGCTGTAAAACCATTGCGGGTTTAGATAAAAATCATTGTGTTGTAGCCTTGATGAAAACTGAGATCCCCAAATAAGGAAACTCCATTATCTACTATGTGTCCTCATCATGCTAACTTGACTTAAAGGCTTTTAAGAAACCCACCAGAAGAGACCCCAGAGGCTCTGATAATGCTATGCTGGATGCCACAAATCCTGCATGACCTTAAGAACCTTATACCTTGGGGTTTGTGAGAGTATAGTAAATTGAAGTCATGCAGGGCTTTTACTCCAGTCTTCATTGGAGTAGTATTCCCTACCTGGGCTATAGTCTATTCTCCTACTATCCTTTTAGTAACCCTATAATACTCCCCTAGATAACCCTTATACGATCCCTGTTAAGGAGTTGAGTTTAGACCAGAACTCATGTGATGGGTGTGCAGGGGAAGTTCCGCGGCCGGCTTGTGCGCAAATGCGCAGAGCTGCGTTATTTTCTCGCAGGCACAGAGGGATTCACACCCCAGAGGTCCAAGCACTCAAACATAATATGTACTCGCACTTAAAATTCCTGGGTATAAATACACAAACAAGTGTGTGTGTATATATATATATATATACACCGTGCATCCCTCCTCTGTTCATTCACTGGGCTCGTTGATGATCCTTTTGGGGCTTGCAAGGCTTTTTGTGTGCTATGGAATCAATAGGTGGGTGGGCAGTTGGTGGGTGGATATGCTTTCGGAGCGCTGTCCAAAGCAAAAAATCAAAACAATTTCCTGTATAAGTCGCAAGATTTCTGTGCTTTTTGATTCCCAAATTCGGTGATTTCTAGAATTCCAGATTTCCAAATTTGCAGAATTCCTAGATGGAACATTTCCAGATCACAACATTCATGGGCTATCTGGAAATCTGGAAGTGCTGCACTCTTGAAATCTGCAAGTTTAGATTTTAGAGTTTAGGGTTGTTTGAAAATCTTGAAATCTAGACACATGGAGACCTGAAAACCTAGAAGTCTAGAAATCTGGAACTCTGGAAATCTGAAAATCCAGAAATCTAGAAGACCAGAAATCTAGACCCCTGGAAACCTGGAGGTCTGAAAGCCTGGAAAGCTTGGTGCCTGGAAGTCTACAAAGGAAACAACTCGGGGCCCTGGAATGCTAAAAATCAGAAGACTCTCACTAGTTTGTGGAATGGTTTTGTGCACTTGATATTCGGCCTTCAGAGCGATATTGATATTGGGTTTATGATAAGTAGGGGTCTAGGGTCTAGGGTTTAGGGTGACCGCAGGGCCGCATGTGTGGCGCCTCTTGGATATGTTAGTTTTTGCGAAGAAATGTGGGACAATCCAGCACCTGTTGCAAAATGCTGTGCTGTCCCAAATTTTGCGGTCCCCACACCAGGAGGCTTTGGAGGATTGAAAAGACTGTTTTTTTGGGCTTTGTTGGGGCAGCATAACTTGTTTGCTTTCTGGTGATTTTTTTTCGGAAACAGTACAGCAGTTGCGCTGGTGTCCGTGCAAAATTGTTGTACTGTGCCACAAAAACTGCACTCGCAGTGAAGTGATGAAAGACAGGTCTTCGCTATGCAGCGTAACTGCAGAAGGGCAACATTAGGTGAGTAAATGGGGGGGGGGGTTAGTATATATATATATATACACACACACTGTATATGCATATGTATATATATATATACACTCATATATACAGATATACAGCTATACATATATACATATATGTTATACGCAACGCCCCTAGATCCCGCGTGGCCAAGTGTCCAATCCCCCCCGCCCCCGCCTTGCCCCATCCTTTTCTTTTCAAGCTTCAGCAGTGCGCTTGGATTTGGCTGGCTTTTGAATGGGTTTTGGGTCGGTTTCAGGTTTTGGTCTTGGTTGTTTTTGGACGAGTTTGGGGTGTGTTGGTGGTTTTTGAAGGGGCTACATAGACTGATATCTCAAGGTTGAAGATTTCTGAGTGAGGGTTGGTGGTATCAGGTGAATCGAGGTTGGAGTTTAGGGTTCAAAGTTTGGAGTTCCGGATTATATGAACTCCTAGTATCCCCCTTAATAGCCCTTATAGCAGTCCCCTATATAACCCCTATAATCCCCGTTCAGGAGTTTAGACCATAGCTCATATGGGTGGTTGTCAAAATTAGATCCCTATTATAATACGGCACCTAACTAATATTTAGGGTACCCAGAAAGGGACCATAATTTTGACAACCACCCATATAGGGGTATGCAGGATCAAGCATTGAAGCTTTAAGGGACCGGTTGAAGAAGTTGGAGGGCAGGTTGGCTTCAGAGTTGAGAGTCTTAGCATGATAGGGTTTAGGGTTTAGGGAGGGTCAGAGGCTTAGGTTTCTGGAATTGGCATGGCTGTTATGAACGTGTGCTGTGTGAGATTAGGGTTTAGGGTTGAGGAGTGGTGCTAGAGGGCCCAGAGCTTTGGGGATAAGGGGGGAGAGGTTGAGGTATGGAAATTATAAGTTTAGCCTCCAGTGTTCACGCTTGAGTGTTTGGGGTGTCAGGGGGTTGGGTTTCACAGTTTAGGGTTTGGTATTTGAGATATGTGCAGGGTCTTGGCTCTGTGGTTAGAACTACAGTGTTGAGTGCGCTGGGATTAGAGTCGAGGGTTTAGGTTTGCTTTTAGCCACACTGCGGAGGGTTCAGGGCAAAGGGTAAATCAGGGGTTCGGGAGCTTTGGAGTAATCATTGTCCAGTAGTGCCGCAGTTTAAGTTTAGGCTTTAGGGATTATACTGCGGCCTGGTGAGGTAAGATGATAATTCATGGTCGCCCCAAGCGGACACCGCAGATGTACACCCAACAAATTTCCCATGCAGCCAGCACCAGCACCAGCACCAGCACCGGCACCGGCACCGGTACCAGCACCAGCACCAGCACCAGCAGCACCAGCAGCACAAGCAGCACCAGCAGCACCAGCAGCACCAGCAGCACCAGCAGCACCAGCAGCACCAGCAGCACCAGCAGCACCAGCAGCACCAGCACCACAAGCACCACCA
>CAJNIZ010045544.1:15302-44223 GCA_905231905.1 Symbiodinium pilosum
CACCACCACCACCACCGCCCCCGCCACCACCACCACCACCACCACCACCACCACCACCACCACCACCACCACCAGCACTGACGGCGACGGCGACGCGGACTACCACCACCTCCACTACCCTTCTGCTCATCAATATCCCTGGGGATCCCCCGTAAATCGGATTGCTTAGGGCATTCAGGGCAAGTGAAGGCCAATTAGATGAGGAACCTAGTGGGGTAGCATACGGGGGGAATATTCGAACTCAGGAGAGAAGGCTTGCTTGGTCCCTGTGTGTCTGCTTAGCCGGACTCTCCCTAAACCCTAAACACCCCGTCAATAGGGCCACTCAGACATTGGATACTCGGAGGTTCATGGGGCTTGGAAGGCTTGAGGGATTTGGGTGTTAGTTCTGACCCTACTTATAGTTTGGGTAACCTATCTACGTGCATTCTAAGCCAAGTTCTGAGCAGTTACTGAGTCCCGCGAACTTTCAGGTAATGGTTTTGAGGAGTAGGGTCTAGCGTGCGAATTTCAGGGCCAGGATAAGGGCTTGGGTGTACCAAACCTGATACAATGTTGCACCCGCGAATCACGCACAAAGTTAGAGACTTACTCGTGATGGCCAAAAACCTGCAAAACCAACCATATAATGTAGCATCATCATTCCTAAGGTGTAGATACATAGGCTCGAGCACGATTTCACTCGTCAAGCCATAGCTCCTCTGGCTGGTTGTGCTCACCCGTTGGGTTGATTTCGAGGTGCGTGTGGAGACAGATCGACTTCTCCTGCTTAGTGCTCTGCTCACCCTAAAACCTAAACCCTCAACCTCTCAAAGGAACAAGGTCAGCAAATAACTGTGCTACAGGCCACCCCTGCAAAAACCTGTACGGTTTACTGGTAGCTACAACCCTAATATTGGGAGCTGCAACTGCTAAACCCCAAAAGCCCTGGCGCTTAGCAGGGATAAAAGACTATCCTTGGGTGTTTTCGCTCTTGGACCATAGAGGGCAAAGGTACCAAAGAAAAGAGGCTTCAGGTTCCAAGCACTTAAACGAAGGTTTTTTGGTGTTCGTAAAGCCCTGATACTTGAGTACTCGGATCCGTGAAGGACCAACCAAGATAGCTACGGGCTGCCGAGTTGGGGTCCAGGGAGCCCTTTGAAGGAATACAGGCTTAGAGTTTTAGGTTTTAAGGTTTAGGGTTTAAGGTATTTGCATGGGGAAGTTGTGTAATACATGCACGAATACAGGCTCTGGAGGGATGAAAGGTTCAAAAAATCAACTTTCAGGTCATTCGTGAACAATACACTCCCGGAAACTAACATGGAAACCCAAAAAGGGCCCTATAAAGACTGCAGTTCCTTTAAAAAGGGGGCTATATGGATTTCCATGTTAGTTTGGGGGAGTGTAGCATCCTCCTTGTTAAGATTCCTCCTCCTCACGATCATGAATATGGGAGTTTCCGGAACTAGGGGATCGTTTACACAGCCTCATGCCCTTTGGGTGCCCTCATGTACTGCAGTCCTTTTCCTAGGTACCTCCGCAAGGAACCCCCTAATTGCCTGGAGACATTCATGCATACCATTAAAATTATACAGTGCTGTTGTAGAAGCTTGAGAACTGGTGTCAGGTTACTCGAGTTATCCTATATTTGTGCCTACTTGCTACGCATACTCTAAGGGCCTGAAAATAATCAACAGTACTAGTTTGAGGTCTATTCGAAGCATCCTAGACCATACCTAGAGCAACCAATGTATATACCTGAACAAAGGCTTTATACCCAATGCCTTGGTATCTTTACCCTTTTAAAGGGTCTAGGTCACTCTAAGATACTTGAAGGTTCATGGGACCTAATAACCACTTGTAGCTGGAGTGCTCATCTAACTGGGCTTATGTAGGCTACCCCGATAATAAGTAGGTTTGTAACTCCGGTTCTGAGTAAATGCGAAGTCCCATGAACCTCCCAGCAACCAACAGCAGATGAACTTGACCCTAAACCATAAACCTTAAGCCCCTAAACCCTGAACCCCTGATGTAACTCTGGACAATTATGTGAGGAACCTGGGGCAACAATGTTGGTAGTTCTTCTCCACGACTTATGCGAAGCCTCCAGGCCCTGGAATCCCATGTCTAGAGCACCCTGTATGGGATGTCCTGGGAAGTTGAGACCCTAAACCCTAAACCCAAATCCTACAGTCACCGGATCTCTTGGCAGGAAAGCTAGACAGCTCTTGGCGGGAACTGTCTTCCTAAACATAGACATTCCAAATGGCCTTTTCTGTCAAACCTCCATTATTTGTTAAGTGGTTACCTCAACCCCAGATGTATGTAGAATGAAGGCCTTGTTTGATTTTCTTGGGATTTGGGACTATTGCTGGCGTCTAGGTAGGAACCGTCAGGTCCCTGAACCCCAAACCCTAAATCCTCATGATTAGCCACAGAGTGCCAAGTTTCCATCCTCCTTGTTGTAAAACCGCCCTGGTCCCTGATAAATGCTTTACTTCATATGATGACTGGCCAGTGGTAAAAAAAAAGAGGACAAGCCCAGTGATAACCTGATACATGTGCAGATTTTTGGCTATGAGAAGTGGAAATATCAAAGCCCCCTCCCTCTGATAAATGCTCATATCAAGGTCTCTTACTGCAAAAGTAGAAGCATCGATGAGTGGGGGAGAGGAATTCTTAGCAGCTTAAGGGGAGTACGTGACTCCACAGACAAGCCCGGTGAGCCTCTCACTGCTCCCGCGTTTGTGAGACTTGCGCTCTGTCTGTGAATCCTGGATCCGGCTGTTTGGGGTTTAGGGTTTAGGGTTTGGGGCCCAGAGTAACTTAGGGGTTTGGGGGCTCGGGGATTCCCCAAAACAGGCATCCCACTCACCGTAGTAGGTACTCCCACAGCGGAACCTCTGTGTTCTTCGAGAGTCTTCTGTTTTGAGTTTGGATTTTTGGGGTGCAGAAGTTGGTTGGAGCTCAACCCATGAAGCTGAGGTCCTAAACTGCGTTTTGTCCTTCGGGCGCTGTTGGGGCCTGAGTTTGGGTTTAGGGGAGTAAAACTCTACGCTGAAGAAAGACTTCTAGGGGGGTTTCTCAAAACTGGGGCCCCTCAGGGACGCAGGCATGTACTGCATTAGATAGTTTGGGTTTAGAGTGTAGAAGTTTAGGAGCTAGGGCTTGGGGCGGCCAAGAAGACCACGCAAGTACAGCGGCAATTACCTGGGAAGTGGGCAGTGTCACAAGTGATGATATGACTGCGTCGCGCTCGCCAGCCACGGCCCATCTCATGATGACAAGTGGTCTGTCATAGCAGGAGACACCGACCTCTCTAACTTACTGGGGTACGTCGGACATATAAAGGAATATCTAAAGACTTGGGATTACATGGGGATCATATTTCCTTATTCCAATTCCTACCTCCCACCAGTAAGCTAATTGAGTTCACCGCAGCGTCAATGAAGGCCCGTGTGCCGGGGCCTACCCGAGCTTGCTGACGGTCAGAGATTCTTCTGAGCCGAACTAGTGCAGCCCTTTACCTACTGCTGGTTAGTAGGGAATAAGTAAATATAACCCCTATGAAATGTATTCACTTCTTCCCTAGTACCCCGCAGTAAGTTTAGGGATCCACATTTGCATCGGAAGGTGTTGTGCCCAGTGGCTTGGAGTTCGGATTAAAGGTCTAGGGTCCAGGGCCTGAACCCTAAACCTTAAACCCTAAACCCTGAAGTACGGTTAAGAGTTTAGGGTTTAAATTCTAGGGTGTAGGGTTAGCGGTGGCCTGTGCTTTAGGCTCTTAGGTTGAGGCGCGGAATTGGGTCCAAGTAAAGAGTAAACGGTGTAGGTTTAAGGGTTAGGGTTTAGGGCAAACGCTTAACCAGTTTAAAGCCAAACGCTGAGAGGCAAAACAGCTCGGCACACCCTGCTTTACTACTGGTACCCGAATGACGGAAAGGAGGCTTCCAGTGAAAGACGAAGCAGCTGGAACATGAAACACTGACGATGTAATTCTACTACTTTTCCTTCTTGCTGCACCTTGAACCCTGAACCCTGAAGCCTAACTGCAGATGTCGTAACTTTCTGGCTCCTACTGTTGGACTGTGGGGGCTTCAGGGACAGGAGCTTTAGGTACTTTAACTATCTGAACTTACCAAACACTTCACAAAACATAACTTGTGGAAACTAATCGCCGTAAATGCCTCCGGGCATCTAACATAATTACACCGGTCTGCCAATCGATCTAGCCCTAGCGTTAACAAGACGTTTTGTTCAGGAGAGACACATGCAGAATACTCGAAGGAAGGGGCTATTCAGCCTTCTACATCCGCAAAGCAAGGGTCACGAGGGGCTTGCGCGGCACGGAATGCTAAGCTTTGATGCATTGGGCCTCATCGCTTATCCTTTGAAGCCAGGATACCTCCTGTAGGCCTTCAGTTTGACAATTCGACAGGGGACAAAATGGGTCAGTTGAATTTTGAATTAGTGCATGTATGGACACAGGAACAGCAACCTGTTGTATGGGTAACTGGGCTTTCTGTAGGCTCTTCTTGTCTTTGTGCATGTTTTGGGTGCCGAGTTGGGCTTAGGCAGGACTGTGTCACTTGCAGCATTTAAACGCACGTCTTATAAGTCTGAGACACAATCCGTGATATTCGGAAAGCTTCTTCTCCTGAACGAGTCTTTACCCTCAGGCAATAAGGCCCAGAACCCCTAAATCTGCACACCCCATCCCCGAAGCCCCGAAGCCTAAACTCCATAACCCTAAGGGTCCAAGGACCTAAATAACAGGGTTTCAGGGCCCAAATACTGTAATATTAATGGTCTTTGAAACCTGAAGCCTTCTTATTTGGGTCCCTGAACCCTTAGGGTAATCCTTCAACACCCCAGCCTGAATTCTGGAACTGTCACCCCCGGACCAGAAATCCCAAAGAAATTTCGTGGAGTCGCCTCGAAAGCCACGCTCTTGGTGCCTTGGCTTTCTCTGTTTAGCGTTTGCGGTCCCTAAGAGCCGATGTCGCCACATAGTATATACCTATGGCCCGAAGAGGTTCCCATATGGCTACTTGCGCGCCCAAGTGTGTGCTGAATAGCTACATGGACCCTTTGGGGTACATACACTGCAAATTCTGCATTAAACAGCTAGCGATTCCTTGCGTTCTGCAGTGTCAGCCTGGAATGGAAAATTGTTTGAAAAGGGAACAGCTCTTCCTCCAGCGAAACAATCGGTCCCGATGAACACTTGTTTTTCTAAACAATTTCGCTTGGGAGTAGATAGAGTCAGCTTTCATGAGCGTATAGGGGTCGTCAACTATGGTGCCTGCTTGTCCATTATAATATGCCCCGTATGACAATGACCTTGTTACCCTTAATCCCTACATCCTAAACCCTAAATCCCTGAACCCTAAACTCCTCAACCCTAGACCCTAAACCCCATGACCCTAAACCCTGGGTCCATACACCCTAAACCCTAAATCCCTGAACCCTAAACTCCTCAACCCTAGACCCTAAACCCCATTACCCTAAACCAAGGGTCCCTACACCCTAAAGCCCTAAACTCTAAATGCCTCAACTGTAGAACCCCAAACCTCAAACCCTAAATCCTTAAACCCCGTTACCCTAAACCCTGAAACCCTAAAACCCTAAAACCCTGAAAACCCTAAATCCTAAACCCCTGCCTTAATCCCTCAACCATAAACCCTAAGTCCCTATACCCTAGCCCCTGAACCCTAAACCCTGAATCCCTAAACCCAAACCCCATTACCCCAAACCCTAACTCTAAAACCCTAAACCCCATTACCCTAAACCCTTAACCCTAAAACCCTAAACAGTAAATCCCTAAATCCCTCAACCATAAACCCTAAATCCCTATACCCTAGCCCCTGAACCTTAAACCCTATATCCCTGAACCCTAAAACCCTAAGTCACCAAACCCTGAACCCTACACCTTAAATCCCTAAACCCTAGCCCCTGAACCCTACACCCGAATCCCTAAATCCCTAGACCCTAACTCTCTAAACCCTAAACCCTAAAATCCTAAACCCTAAATCCCTAAGTCCCTAAGTCCCTAAACCTTAAATCCCTGCACCCTAAACCCCTCCTTTTCCAAAGCAGGCTCAGGTTGCGAGGCATCTCCTTTCGATCTCCTTCTGCCAGCGCGGCCATGGCTGATATTAACGCACCTAACAAATACCTAATCCCCGAAAAATAGGTAGAATATGGGGTTTATAGTGTCTAGGGACCCCAGAAGTAGGTAGAATAATGGCCCAAAACCCAGAAATCTAGCCTGAGAGGCAATCATTCTGCATACTTTTGGGGTTTAGGTACAAGCCTTGCGAGATTTGGAGCCAACGCCTGCCACGTAAGGTTGAAGGTTCCGCGGTTTGCAAGGCCAGGCCCGTAGTTGCAAAACGGGACTTATAGCTGAACCCTATAGGGTTTAGGGTTTAGGGCATGAACCCTAAACCTCGAACCCTAAACCCTAAACCCCAATACCTTATCCAAAGCCATTAAACCACCTGTATCATGGGTTCCCCAACTATCCCCTTCTATCCCTAGTTTACCCCTTAATTAAAGCTATTTAGGCCAAATTAAGGTTATAACCGGGGGGGGGGGTATACGGGCGGGTAGTAAGGAAACCCATGACCATGACTGTAACCATCCGAAAACCTCGTAACTCAACTTACGACTAGAACCTGAGTAAATTTAAAACAAAAGGAACCCACTTTTTTGCATAATCTGGATGGTTGATAGGAAAACCCCAGAATCCACAAAGGAAAAACACGAGCCTAGTGCAACACCGTTTAGTGTTGACGGTTTAGATTTTAAGGTTTAGGGTTTCGGGTTTCCCTTATACGAGCCTTGTATGAGTCTTGTGTGGGATTAGCCACCCAGTAACTACCCACCTGGGGGTGCGCTGGGACTCAGCCAGTCAACCCACATGAATGCCAAAGCACATCACACAGCCAACGACCAACCTGTGCTTGAGGGGGAGTGAGTATAGGTATCATTATAGGGGTATGTATGGGGATTATATGGGGGTTGTCATTGGGATCCGCTCCCCCACTCTCCCTTAAGCACCAGTAAGAACAACCCTAGACCACCTACAACGGAAGCTTGTTCTCCCGAGGCTTGAGGCGGAATGCTAAGGTGTGAGCTTGGATTCTTCTAGCTCTCAACCAGCCCCAGGGGTCCAAGGACTGAAATATGATGGCTTCAGGTACCAGACCTCATACCTTCAACAGTATTTGAGACCAAATTCCCCATTAATGAGTCCTTGTAACCCTAACGCAGGTCAGAGTTTAGGTTCTTGGAAGCGGGAGACAGGAAAACCCTGGTGAGGGAGCACTAATACAGCTGCCGCGTTAACGTAGCCGCCTTTAATTAAGAGAACTTACAGGTGGGATCATGTCGAGATGACCTGTTCTTAAAACCTTAAACGTCAATGCTTAACCCTAGAGCCGCAAACTTAAAGCATAGGTACATAGTCTTTAAGAAGGATCCCGGCAGCCCCGTATCCATTTTGAGAAATTCTCGGAGAGAGAAGAGTTCCAAGGGAATCAGCACAGGATTTCCTCGGAGGTCCACCAAAGCAAATCTACCAACACTCATCATGATACTGCTGCGAAAGACACTTGACCAACCCTCTGACATACCAACTGAATCCTGACCCTGTGCCCGTGAAAGCACGCCTAGAAAACGCAGCGAAAGCAATTCTTAGAATGGGTGGTGTAAGGGACCGACAAGCCCCCAGGGTCCAAGTACTTAGGGTATAGGGTTTAGGGTTATACAAATACTTCCCCCCAACCGTTGCGGAAAATGCGCGAGCTGAGAAAACAATCTGGTACAGTAGTGCTACCTGCACGGCGTGGCAGAGTGTAAGCTCATTCGAGGTTCAAGGTGCGTGCTTAAGGGTCAAAGCAAACAAATCATCGGGTTTAGGTGAATGGGATTCGGTACTAAAATTCCTGACATAAGGGTCGTTTTCATGAGTGTCCAATACCTGTACCGAGAACCTGACACCGATCTCACTGATGTTGTTTCCCGGCTTTCCGCGGATACAATAACACCTTCGGTTGGCAATCATCGCAAGCCGATGACGGAAAACACAACAGAAGGTAGAGGTCCCGCAAACTGTCGTCCCGTTTGGGAACTACAATCAGAGCCGTGTACCAGCAGGCCATTGCTTGAAGGATGGGGGCCCTGCGCTCCCCAAGAACCTGGCAAATTTCAGAAATTCCCAGAACTTCTGAAACATCCCTGAACCCCTATCAGCCCTAATTCAGATCATGCGAAGATGTCCAGTTCCAGGGGGGCCAGCTTCTTCCCTGACAAGTCAGCGCAGGAAGTTCGTCGTTACATGTGCGCACAAGTGTGCAGGACTCAGTCCCTACCCTGTGGATCCAGATAGCCCTTTGTAGGTAATGTGTATCGACTTTTGGGCCCAATGTAATTTTTCTGGGTTGCTGTTAAGGAACTTAATTTAAGTTACTACATTGGGGAAACCCTATTTTTTACTATATATATATACCCATTATGGTAACCCTAAACCCTAAACCCTAAACCCTACACCCCTAAAACCCTAAAACCCTAAACCCTAAACCCATTATGGTAACTTAATTTAAGTTCCTTAACAGCAACCCAGATTTTTCGTATGCTTGGATCCAGAAGGATTCGTCTCTGAGTCGCAGAGTTCATAGGAGCCATACCAAGGGTCCAAGTACTCAAATCGCGTTTAAAGTTTAGGGTTTAGGGTTTAGGGTTTAGGGTTTAAAGTTTAGGGTTTAGGGTTTAGGGTTTAAGGTTTAGGGTTTAGGGTATACGTTGGGTTATTCTTCCCCTTACAGTAACTGTTACCACAAGGGGTCATAGGAATTATAATCGCCCCTTGATGAGACCCCCTTTAAGGACAGTTACTGGGTGGGGGAATGACCCGAGGTATACACTGGTTTACATATATAGACACCATACGTGAACCTACCTTACACTATATACATATACGTTTGCAGTAGTTTCATTAGACTGCACACTACGAGAATCCTCATTCTAGCAATCACCAAAGAAAGTACCCCAAATTTTGGGAAACCTCAAACCCCGAACCCTAAACTCATTCATACATAATATGTATCTACACATGTGGGGAGCCATCCTGGCCTAAAGAGTCTATTATGTGAGCCACACTCAATATATCCTACCCTAGAAGCCCAGGTACCCATATAGCAGGTCCTTGGGTTATAGATAGTATAAGTTGATATAGGGGCCCAAGGACAGGAATCCAATATATAGGTAACTGGGCTTCTAGTTCTACATAGTTTTATGGAATTGGGTTCCTTGTTAGAGACTAATGTTGCCTTCACGTTAATCAAGGACTAGATCCACATTGATAAAATGTATTCCCGGAGAATTTTTTGGGGGCAACGATTTCCACTAGACTTTACCCTAAACCCTCATTCCAGCCCCCCCAGGACGGAGATAGATCAATCGGACCGGGGGGGAAGGTTCATGCGAAGCCAACAGTATTTTAGGGTTTTATGGTCTAAGGTTTAGGGTTCAGGGTTTACTACAAGAGGGACCCTGTGTCCACGGTTAGGGGTCCCTCAGTAAGGCTAATATTGACAGTAGTTCATGTAAGTACTCCGACCCTCTATGCAACCTGTCGGTGCCGCCTCTGGCCGTTTCTCAGATAGAAGTTGCCCTTTGAATGCCCTAAACTAGAGACCTTATGATATTCAAGGTTCATGAGACGTAGTAAATAACTTAGATACATAGGGTTACAATAGAAAAGTACCAAGTGCCATGAACCTGCAAGTAGGGGCCTCCAACAGAATCCCTAAACCCTAAAACACTAAACCCTAAGCCCATAATCTTCAGAAACCCCAACTTGAGCAAGCTCAACAACAGGCTTGTGGACGTTCTACTTTATGAAGCCTCTCAAGACCACATGGGCCATTGTCTAGTAAAGGGGGTTACATGGGGGATTATATAGGGGACTACTGTGGGGTTATTCAGGGGGATACTCGGAGTTTAGACTGTAGTTCACATCAGCAAAATAACAAAAGTGAAGCTACGGCGATGCGCGGTCAAGTCAGCTAAGCACGCAGTGGGCGTAGCTAGGGCTTTATGGCTTTATGTAACATTATTACGAACATAAGAAACTGTACTTGACTCAGAGTCCGGTGCTCACTAGAGTTCCCCGTATGTGGATGCTCTTGGCCCGTATTTGGTTGCTCTTGGCATTCTTGTGGTCATTGCTGTGATTAATGGCATAGTTCTAAGTGTCGCCGAAACCTAGATGGGAAAGTTTGGACTTGAAACCCTAGAACCCCTAACCCTAAAACCTATTTCAAAGTATCGTGTGCGACGGCGTGCATTACAGCTTGTGTGGTGCCCCTAAGTTCAGCAGACCGCTGTGCAGTCCTAAGTGAACATGCATAGGTGGCTTCCAAAGTTCGGGTCGTATTTTGGTACTCCGGAATATTAGGTGCCGTAAGATAATCTACAACCAAAAGGGGCCCATGCTTTGAGCCCATAGGACAGGGCGAACAGTAGACAAAAATGAAACCTGCCATACATGGAGCCCTCTTACAAGGTATGACTGAACAAGCCATAAAATGAGGGTCCAATTACCACTCAAAATAGGGTTTTACGTCTTAGATACTATGTTTTGACTGGCTTTTTGGATCTGAAGCCTTGGTCCTAAAAGAATAAGACATTTGGTAGATTTCAGAAATAGGGGGCCCCAATCTAGACTCTCCAAGACTATAATCCTCATTGTGGGAACCTAGAAGATGGTACCATCAAATTTGAGAAAACCCCATGTGAGCCATAGTCTAAACTCCTAGTATCCCCCTTAATAACCCCTATAGTAGTCCCCTATATAATCCCCCTTTAAGCAGTTTAGACTATAGTACATGTGGGCATTTGGACCCTCAGGGAAATCTGGCAGCGGCTCTGGCGGTTTTAGGGTTTAGGGTTTAGATGGGTTTAGGGTTTAGGATTTAGGGTTTAGATGGGTTTAGGGTTTAGGGTTTCGATGGGTTTAGGGTTTAGGGTTTAGATGGGTTTAGCGTTTAGGGTTTGGCAGTCTAGGGCGTAACCACCAAACATTGGTCAGTAACTAGACCTTGGGTCCTGCCCCGACCCATGAACAGTCCATATTAGGGTCTTATTAAGGGCTATATATAACCATACTATAATTATTATCCAACTGTTACTGAGGGGGGGCAGTACTGAAAGTCTAGGGCGTAACCACGAAACATTGGTCAGTAACTAGACCCTGTAATATTCTTCTTTGGGATACTCAATTCCCTCCAGATATTGTCCGGGGCATAAAGCTGGACACCCAGCAACGGGAACTACATTATGAGTCTTCGCAGATGCAACAAACACGGGATGTTGAGTGAGGTCCAGGTACATGCCCCTGAACCCTACCCGGACCGCTGCATGAATTTCCTTCTCGGGTTTTGTATGCGTCTTGTTTAAAACCCTCATCTGAGCCCAACGCTTGGTTGCTCGTTACTACTGCTGACATTAAATTAACAAGTGGAACCGCAAAACCGCTCAAGCGTAAACTTGTAAAAACACACACCGGGACGTTAGGCTTAAACCCAAAAGCTAAACCCAGAATCCTTTCACGGGCTCTTCGTCTTGCAGTCGTCACTTAATGGGAATGCCTGCGTCTGAGAGCTTGCAATATGGGATATGAATAAGGTTACAGGGTTTGGGGATACTATACCCAAAGCTCTAAACCCGAAACCTAAACCCTAAACCCTGAACCATACAAAGGGGGGAGCAGGGTTCTTCAAACGTGGGGCCCTCAGAACAACCCTCGAAATGTGTAGGCATGACAGGGAAACTTATCGAAATTCTTGTTAAAGCACCCCGACACAAAACGGGAACCATGACTTGGCGAAACCTTCGCATCGATGTACCTGAACGCCTGAATCCCCGTGACTCAGGTCAGGGTTGAGGGTTTAGGGTTGAGGGACCCGCACACAATCCTACACCGTCACACTCAACCCCTACGCCAAAATCCTAACTCCCGAAACCTACTGGTCTCTCCCTACATACAAAATATGCAAGGGACTGTTCCATACTTGAAAGCCTATGGATATGTACAACTGGGCTTACGTACAAGTTTACAACTGAGCTTGGGGTACCCATGCCGTATGACTGCCCATGAACCTTTGAGTGCCCACCACCGCAGCCCGAATCATACTGGAAAGTCCTAATCCAAGCCATCCTTCTGGCGACGATGCTGGCAATGGTCATTTTGCTGTATTCGTTGCCGATATCGTAAAGAAGTCATGCTGCCCTTAACCTAAACCCCAAACCCTAAACCTGGGAAACAGTTACCAAACAAACTTACGGGAGTCGTCGATTGAGTCGACCCCCGCGCTGTGCAAGACCTATACACTTCTTCCAGCCCCCGCTTATTTTGCGGTTTGCAAAGCTGATAGCTTCCTATCAAATATCCTGTGTATGTTGTCCCATGCCGGACCCAGCAGAAAGTGCAAAACACCGAGTGCCTTGAAAGCCATTCCCTAAGGGTCCAAGTACCCAATAATTAGGTTTAGGGTTTAGGGTTTGGGGAAAGTATATTATTAGGTAATTGGACCCCTAGGGCTTGCGAGTAACAGCCATGTAATTGAAGCTATCAACGGTGGGCTGGGTATGAAGGTTCCCTTTTTCAGGATTTGCAAGACTTACCTTTTGGTTAGCTGGGAATGCAGGTATGTAAGAAAAAGTGGAATCTGCTACAATGAGCTATATAGGGGCTACTATTGGGATCCATCCCTTTTTTCCTAGCTAACCAAAGGCAAGAACAGCCGCTGGCGAGAAAAGGCAAGGCGCCAAAATCCCTCAGAACATCTTTAGGGAAGGTTGCAAAACTTATGGCGACTTTTCGTCAAAGATTGGAAGTATGGCCCCTTTTTGTACTCCCTTAATTTTGGGCTCTCTATATACCTGCTTGACCAATTCAGGGCCCGTCGTTTTAGACCCAGGAAGCAAGTGGAGACCAATATCAGGGGCCCGTGGTTAGCTTTAGTGTACCTAAAAGAGACCTTACTACTGATGTTCTCGCCCAAAATGCCTCAACGAGTCCACTCTTGAAATCCTGTTGAAATCCTGTTTAGGCTGGTCCCACATGCACCCCACTCTCCAGGAGTTCGGGCAGCATCCTCGCTATTTTCCCTGAACCCTAAACCCTGAACCCTACGCCGTAAGGTCTAAACTTAATCATCATAGCATCTGTTGAAGTACTGGAGCCGAAGCAAGATAGCCCTGATCTCTACTTACAGTTAGGGTTGAGGTTCAGGTTTTGGGGATTATGCTGTCTGGTGTGAAGCTCAGGGTCACGTCACTGAGCACGCCTCTAGTTCAATACTTCCCATGGCTAGCTTTATACTTCATACTACCACAAAGGATCTGGGACCAGAAAGTCTGCCGTTGTTGAAGATAGCGGACTTTCAGAAGAACTTAATACCCCTGAGGGTCCAAGGACCCAAATAATAGGGTTTTAGGGCCTAAATACCATTCATATTATAGTATTTGGGCCCTAAACCCCTATCATTTGGGTCCTTGGGCCCAAACTAAACCCTAAACTCTAAACCCTAAACCCCAAACCTTAAACCCTAAACCCTAAACTCTAAGCAGGCATCAGGGCAGACCCAACACCCTTGCCATTGGGAGTTCTTCATTATACTGGCCGGTGTGTACCAAGAGAGACGTCTACCAGGACCCCAAAAGTATGTAAAATAGTGGCCTTTATGGCTGTTATTATGGGTTTAGGGCTATTATTTTACATACTTTTGGGGTTTAGTGTGTATCAAGAGAGACGTCTAGACCAGGACCTTCCTTGTACCCTTAATTGGGGATATATGGTCCCTAATAATGGGTACTTGGGCCCTAATAGATGGTAGGAGGAGGGTCTAGGGAATTCAGTTCTGAAAATGCAAGCATGGGCCCGAAACCCTAAACCCTGAAGTCCGTTCTCATATTAAACCCTAAATCCTAAACCCTAAACCCCTAAACTCTAAACCCCTAAACCCTAAACCCTACGTCTAGGCTTCAGATCTAGGCATTGGTGCTGGGCTTTCCCATAATTTGGGTGGCCTTCGTGTTCGGGGTTTAGGCTTTAGGGTTTAGGTTTCAGGGCCCAGGCTTGAAAGCCCAGGGTGGGGTTCAAAGAGCCCCCTGAGGGCATTATAGCGGACTTATTCCGAGAATTCCAATGCCTAATTGCCCTCGGTTTAGGGTTTAGGGTTTAGGGTTGGACCTCTAGACTTGAAGACATATGACCGAAAGCCCATACATGTAGCCCGACAGGCCATTCTTCCATATACTTGTGGGGTTCGAACATGAACCCCCTACACTCTGGACCCTGAACCCCAAACTGAGGAAACCACCAGCATTCCTAACCTGGACCCCAAAAGTAGGTAGAATAACGGCCCCAAACCACAAAAAATAGCCTAAAAGGCAGTTATTCTGCATACTTCTTGGGGTTTAGGTAGTGGTCAGTGAGGAATAAAGGACTTCGGTATAGGAACAATAATGCGTGGCTCTGTGCGGAATACTATAGGGTTCATTCCTTCAGTCAGTACTCGTGGTATAGGGCTTAAGGCTTATGGTTTAGGATTTAGGGTTTAGGGTCTATAAGTTTGCTATCTTTGTGGCATTGCCGCAGAATCCTAGCCACGATTCTCATGCCGGAGGAAGGCGCAATCCTACGCTTGCAATGTCCGAGCTACATGTTGCGGAAGGACTCTGAACCCTACCTAAACCGCAAATGTATGTAAAAATAATGGCCTGTTGGGCTAGATAGATTTCTGGATTTGGGCCATTATTCTACCTCCTCTTGGGGTCCAGGCAACCCTAAACCCTAAACGGCATGGTCAGTCGAACTAGACTTTGTCAGTTTCACATCCTTGCCTCTCCAACGGCGACCGCTTTGAAAGCAGAAAGTGCCGTGACCAAACAGCACAACAAATCCCGAACATGGAAGCTGCAATACACATCTGAATGACGATCATCACCTGCACCATGCAGAGGCAAAGCCAAGGTCATGCCCTGGGGACCCACGTATACAAATAATGCCCACATTGGGCAGAAAAGTCTGTAAATATCAACTACATCGGGCTATGTGGATCCCTGGGGATCGTTTAGGTTCAGGGTTGAGGATGCAAAGATAGATCATTGGATGCAAAACGGACACGGGCCACTGCAGGATTCTACATGCGCTGCGTTCCCCCCCGGTTTGTTGGTGGCTGAACCCAGTAAGATTACATTCTTTATATAAATACTAACCCCCAAAAGGATAGAATCTTACACTGTATTGGGTACCACCAAATTCTTTCACATGGGCAAAAAGTCTGAGGAAGGGATGTAAAGAACACACTCACAAAAAGCCTCCTGGGCAAACCCTCGACCCTATAAGCCCCCAACACGCTGCCTTGAAAAGCGCGATGCCTTAAACCCTGACATCATGAACCCTAAGCCCAAAAACCCTGAACCCTACACCCTAAAACCCTAAACCCTAAGCCGTACAGCCTCAACCCCAAGCGTATCCTGAACCCGTAAATCCTATACACCCTAAACCCCTAAACCCTCACCCTAAATCATACAGCCTGAACCCCTGAAGCCTAACCACGCATATTACAGTATTTGGGTCATATTACAATATTTGGGCCCTAAAACCCTATTATTTGAGTTCTTGGACCCTTAGGGATTATGAGCCCCAAATACTTTGCTGGGTCACGGTAAAATCTCCTCCAAGCTGTCCCAAAACCACGCCTTGGGTTGCCAAGGCTTTAGGGTTTAGGGTTTACAGAACTTAGGGTTTAGGGGTTTAGGATTTAGGTTTAGGGATTTAGGGGTCTAGTATTTGGGGGTTTAGGGTTTGGGGCTTATGATTTGGGATTTTGGGTTTGGGATTTTGGGTTTAGGGTCTAGGAATTTCGTTTTGGGGTTTGGGAGGGTCTTGGATTGAGGATCGTGGGGCTGGGGGCTTGCAAGTTCCAACAATATGTCGTTTGGTTCAATTACCAGAAAAACTTGCCGAATGTTGTGGCCAGATGAGATTTCAACACTCTTCGCAGCTCATGTATAGCATTTAAGGTTTGGCGCTTGCTGGCTATATAAACAGTACAACACATCACTAGATGACGATTTTGGCCCAGTACCTAGAGTGACTCCAAAGCTAGTTTAACGTTCTCTCCACCCTAAATCCTAAACTAAACCCTAAGGGTCCAAGGACCCAAATAATAGGGTTTTAGGGCCGAACTACTATAATATGAATGGTATTTGGGCCCTAAAACCCCATTAATTGGGTCCTTGGACCCTTCGGGTCCTAAACTAAACCCTAAACCCTAGTAATACGCTCCAGGCTTCCCAACAGGGGCGTCGGCAGGAACGACGAGACTCCAGCAAACAGCGGCGGCAATCCAGCCAACGTTGCGAAGACCTTTCACAAATTAGAGTTCTCAGATGAGATTAGATGGTTTAGGGAGTAGGGTTCGGAGTTAAGGGCTTAGAGTATGGAGTTTACGGCTGAGGGTTTGGAGCTGCGGATTTGGTTTTTAGGGTTGGGAATTCGGGCTTATAGAGTTCAGGCAGCCCCGAAATTCCAAAAACCAAGGATCGCATTTTGCCCAAAGCGTTTACTATAACCACTGGAAGCCATTACCCACATCCAAACACCTTAAATTGTGCAGGGATGCTCAGGAAAAAAGAAGCTTCGAAGCTCCTTTGGGCTGAGTGATTGCTTACGACCAGGGCTTCTCACCCTAGGGGGCCGGGCTATAACCAAGACCATGGCCATGGCCCTAAACCGCAAATTCCAAAGGGCTCCGTATTCCTTGGGCTGGGTTTGGGGTTTATGGTCACGTGCTTAACTTGTAACTAGAATGTTACCGCACCCACATGCGCAAAAGGTTGCACATCAGCCCATTGTTTTGTTCCTTTACTCTAAGGGAAGGAGCTCTGGTCTAAACCCTAAACCCCCGTGCATCAATCCCCAGAAGCCCAGGTACCCCTATAGTAGGTTCTTGGGTTATAGATAGTATAAGTTATATAGGGACGCAAGGACAAGAACTCAATATATAGGTAACTGGGCTTCTAGGGTACTGCAACATAGCCAGGGTAGGATTCGAAGCTGCGAGTATCGGGCTTTCGCGTCAGGTGCTAGAGCGACTGGCGCCCTAATAGCACCCCGGCTTTCAAACGCGGGCATTCCGTGGGGTACGGAATAAATTTTGTTGGGGTTATGTAGGGGGTCTGATAGTTGACCCCTGAACCCTAAACCCTAGACCCTAAACCCAAAACCCTCACTCCCAGGTTTGCCTCTCATTGTTGACGGTGTATGGCTTGAGGGGGTTCGGCTCAAGGTTGTGGGGACGTCTCTTAATCTCTGGACTTTGCGGTGTTCCGGGTTGAAAGGCTTGGGTCTTGGGATCATTTATGTTTGGGCTTCAGGGTTTAGTAATATTGGGCTAATATTAGGGTTATAGTGGGATAATGGAGAATAAGATGGAAACTATTTTTTAGGGTTTAGGGTTTGCAGCGCCCTGGAGTTTATGCAGAACTTGGTTGGAACATAGGAAGTAAAAAGTCCTCCTGAAGCCTACTTACAGGCTAGTGAGTAGTTGTGAGTGGCACCATACAGTATGCCTGCTTTGCTGTTTTGTTGCAGTTGGAGGTTTGGCGAGGAATCCTAACAAAGTGTAGGGACACAATCGGGCCACTTTGTGAAACCCTAAACCTCGTCCTTAGAGGCCCCGCCCCATCATGAGAAATGCCCGCATAGTTGAGTTTGCAAAAAACCGTGACCCCCCAGACAGGGACCGTTGATTCTTGGAAACCCCCGGCCTTAGATACATGCATGTCAGGTGGAAGGTGTAGCTCAGAGTGCGGCGACGAAATCATTAGTTGGAGTATCATGGGTGGTTCGTTAGAAGCAGGGCGAGAAGGCAGCTCAAGTGGGCTTAATGCTAGTTATAATACTTATCTCATAACGGCCCATGAACCTCCAAGCAGCTATGTGTATGTGGGTTTCCATGACCGGGGCTCCCAACAAAGACCGCGGCATAATATGATCCATATAAGGGAGACTCTGCAGAAGAGGGCCCTATCTTTTTGAACATCCTTAAGCCTTATATGCCCTTGCGTACGCCTCTACAACCCCATATAGCCCCTACAGCCTCTTAAAAGGACCCCCCCCCCCTTACCCCTCTACAACCCCATACAACCCCTACAGTCCCTTAAAAGGACCACCCCCCCCTCCCTCTGGGAAACGCCTAAATATCCGGTGCCCTCCAACCGGCATGCCCCGTCCCAATGCTTGCTCTGAATAATGTCGATAAACCCTAAACCCTAAACCTTACACCCCAAAGTCTGCATAGTTGCCAGTATTGTTGTCCTAGAGTCCTTGAATATCATGGCATAGGATGCCTCAAATTAGATATTGAAAAAAGATCAGGCTACCACCCCTGAACCCTAAACCCTAAACTAGGGTATCTAGGGTTTAAGGTTCAGGGTTTAAGGCTCAATCAAATCTCAGTCAACTCCCCTCGGTCCCGCAGGATGTGACACGGCGGGGAATGCACCCTATAGGACTAGACACAAGATTACCCAACTTCTATCTGGAAAAGTTCTCAGGCACACTTCTCTGCCCCCAAATGTGCGTGTGTACCGGGCCTACCCCCAAATCAACCCTATCCGGATACTCCTGTAGGAGTCGGTTTGTACCCTAAACCCTTAATCCGGGCGAAGCCCAATTTTCAACTTACAGCGCCGCAGCAGGGAACAATCGTTTCACGCGGTTTAGGGTTTATTGGGGTTTAGGATTTAGGGCTTAAGGGGCCGAAAGTCTCTGCCCACCAGGGCCCAGTACGGTGTTTCCAAGTACCGACAGCTGCCAGGAGTGTCTAGTTAAACAGGGCTTCTGTTCAGGAAAATTCGTTATCACATTATGGATAGTAAATCATATGGTTTGCCAATTTCCCCCACAATGACAGCGTATGTTAAGTCCCTTGACAGCAATCTGGAATATGTTTCTTGCTGCTGGCAGCCTAAGGTCACGAAGGTTTCGGGTGAGACGGTGCTGGTCCTGCCTGCGCAGGACTGTGGGTTTAGGGTTGAGGGACATGGGCACATGAGAAGGAAGCCTTCAACCCTACTTTGCAACACGCTCCGCGCAGGACATTTCACATTAGTGCCTGAAAAAGTAAGCTAAAGGCCTTACTATGTCTACTCAATGTAGACTGAAACCCATACCCCATTCTTCTTATTTAGGCCCGTAAGTATGTAGGTTGTCGGGATATTTGGCCCAATGAGCTCGAGCTTCGTATTTGATCTACAACTCTGAGAAATCACAGTGCCAATCCTTGTCAACCTGAGAGAGCCCTCCTTGGCAATGGGGATAATGGAAAAGAAATGGAAACTACAATAGTATTATAGGATGTATATTGTGGTTCTACAGGGATAATGGAAGAATTTAAGCTACTATAGTATTGCAGGGCATCTATTGCGGTTACATAGGGATAATGGAAAACGAAATGGAAGCTGCAACAAATATTACCTAGACCGATTTGCTTTGGGAGGAGTTTCGAGAGTTTGCAGACACGTCTGCAGACACAACGGTGTGCCCCGGCAGCGGTTCCGCCTCGAAGCAGCTTTTGTAGGGTTTCCCTGGGGCTCTAACTGTATAGATAATACCTACTTTCGGCCCTAAATCCTATAAATAGTACCTACATGGAGCCTTAGGGTTTGGGTGGCCTTAGACTTCAGAGGCTAGAGTTTTCAGGTCTAGCAGTACACCTTGAGCCTACACGAAAAGAAGACACCTGGGTCCTTGCAGACTGCTAGGGCAGGTCAGAGACCCTTTGTTTGGAGAAGCGCCAATAGAAAGGGCCCTCCAAAAAGCAGGGATGATTCAGCAGGGCCCGCAACCAAACGCCCGGGCTGGACCTTGCTGTGCGGAAACTCTGATAGTATTCGAGTAGTATTCTATTTGAAGATACTATGGTACCCAGTATAGAGTAAGATTATATGCTTCTTTTGGGGTATAGTATCTTATATAAGGAATATAATCTTACTGGGTTTAACCACCAAAAAAAGCACTACTTATTTGGACCGGAGTAGGAGGTAGGATTGCAGGCCCCACATGCGCTCCCTGCGCATAGCCCTGAGCCTAAGCAGAGTGCCGACGCTTAAAGAGCTTGGGTCCCAATTCTTCGTGCATATAACCTGTACTTCTACCTATCGCTAGGGATCCAAGTATGCAAATAGTACCTACGTTGGACCCTAAAGTCTGGAAATATTTTCTGCATGGGGCTATTTGGATCCCGGGGTATGTTCGCGCACCCCTAGCAGCGCGCCCGCAAGGAAAGCACTGAAACGGCATCTTCATTCCCGCGGAGAAGTGCCGAGGCAGCCCTTTACTGAGCATCATAGCTCAATAAAAACACAAGGCAAAACACACATAATCAGTAGTACCTGTAATGAGACTGGTAAAGGTAACAGTAATAGCTATACCCCTTGAGGAAGCCTTGTCACCGAGTAGAATCTAAGGCACGCTGCTTGATCAAAGATGATCATGGGTGCACGAGCTTCAGGTTTAGAGCTTGTGGCCTGCTTTGAGGTCTATTTGCCGTTTAGGGCTCTAGAAGGTAATCGATAGCTGCACTTGTCGCGCCCAAACCCCAGCTCTCGCATCACTTTGGGTTTCTTTGGCTTCCAAGTCGCAAACGCTCTAAACCCTGAACCCTCTGAACCCCCGCTAAAACCTCTTAAACCTCTAAATGGTTAAAGTTTAGGGTTGAGGGTTTAGGGTTGGGGTTTAAGGTTTAGGGTTTCAGGTTCAGGGTTTAGGGTTTTGGGTCTTGTGGGAGAAAAGAAGGACCCTAACTCTAAGACCTGACATTCAAGTTAATCCGAACCCCTACACCACCGCCAATTCTTGAAAAGCCCAAGCCGTATATGCCACTCCCCTATATAATCTTCATTTGAGGTTCCTGTTCTTTTTTATGCTCCACTATTGGGGGATAATATCTCTTAAAGCCGAACACTCCCTAAACCCTAAACCGTGTAATCGGATGCACACGGCCATGCTGTGCACTGGAACAAGCTTGTTGCTAAAGACGGCAATTGGCAGACTCACTCTGTCTGTCAGAACTCAGAACTGATGGCTCTGGATGCGCAGACGCATTACTTTGCGAAGCTGCAGCGCAACCTTCATCTCTATAGCCTTCTTCCTTGGCTTATTTATTCCTAACATTCCTTTGGCACAGTGAACTGAACAGAGTGTGCCAACTGCATGTCGAACCTCTTCCCATTGCACGCGAACGACCTACCAGAGCCAGAATGCTTGCGCCCGTCCCAGAAGACTGGGTTGCTGTTAAGGAACTCAATTTAAGTTACTATATTTGTGAAAGCCTATTAAATGCTAGATACATACCTATCATGGTAACTTAGTCTAAGTTACTATACTGGGGAAACCCTATTCATTACTATATGATATATATACCCAGTAAGGTGACTTAATCTAAGTTCCTTGACAGCAACCCAGAAGCACTAAATCGCGTAGTTTAGGGGGAAGATCATAAGATACACGACCGGGAACCTGCCCCTAAACCAAACGTAAACCCTCAACCCTCAACCCTAAACCCTAAATGCCCTTCATCCCAAACCATGCTTCAAGCATAGTGGGACCCTGCGACCTTGCTTGTGTGAGGTTCTAAGGCTTCTAAGCAAGGACCCCTAAACCAGACCCCTGATTAATAATCCCCCTCCCCTTAATAGGGAAATATTACCCCAATAATGGAGAACCAAATGGAAAAGAACATGGAAACTCAAATGGGAACTTGGGAAAATGTGGAGATTATTAGGGGTTATCTTGGGATTAAAATCCGAGATCCTAATATTAAGGCCTCCAAAGGAGGGGGGTTATTAATCATGGGTCTACATAAATACATAAATTCTCAGAGCCCCCGCGGAAAAAGCTCCGCTTTCCATACCGCTCTTTGACAGGTTTCGCCAGCGGCTGCTGCATGATAGGCGCGTCTCTTGAGACGAAACCTAAACTTCCTAAGCTTCAGGGTTTTGGGTTGCCCAGACCCTCCTATGTAGTCCCTTTTCGGGTAGTATATTATAATCACGTACCCAAAGAACCATAACAGACCCAAAAAGGAACAACATAGGAGCCCTTGGCTCAACTATACATACAGCGCATTGGTTGTCAGGCGCTTTTAAGGGCAAAAGTTCGAAGGCTAACCAGCAGCGGTTCTACAGAACAGCATCGCGGCCGCAGTCTCCTCCTTGAAGTACAAGAACACCCTGGTTTAGGGTTTAGGGTTTACCCTCAACCCTAAACCTTAAACCGCCCTAACAGTCCCTCTAGCCAATAACACTGAATGGGCATGCAGCAATACGTTGACCCTGCTCTCCACGGTTTATTTCTAGGTGCTGGATTCGGAGTGTTTAGGGGATTTCCTGTAGAAACCGTCTTCGCCCCACCTGCACTGGCATGCAATCACATGGTCCTAACAAAGAATATTGAGACATAGTCCTAAGAAGCTATGATATGCTCTATCACGGGAATATTTGTAAGTAGGGTGTTGTTGTAAGGTTTGATGTGGTAGTTTCCCAAAATCGGGGGACCCCAATATAGACCCCTAAGATACTATAGTCTTGACTATAGGGACCCCCAACCCCAAAAAACTTACTTGATTTATGTATGCTTCTGAACCTTACTCTTCCTCAGGTGTTGTGGATTTTATTTTGCACCTTACTCTCCCTCACATAATGTTTTATCAGTGCTTCTGAACGTTACTCTTCGTTATGTGTTGTGGATTTTGTTTTGCACCTTACTCTTCCTCATATGCTGTTTTATCTGTGCTTCTGAACCTTACTCTTCGTTATGTGTTGTGGATTTTGTGTTGCACCTTACGCTTGCTTATGCGCTATTTTGATTTGCCACTGTCTTCAGCCCAGGAGTATGCATCCACCAAATGGGGTTGGGCAACAGGCTCACCCGGAGAACGAGCCGAACCCAGAAGTTATCTTGAAGATTTGCTTCCTACCAGAAATTCGCTACGACGCCGCGGTGTCCACGCAAGATGATGCTGACGAGCCCGAGGTCCTCGAGCCTCGCAGAAAAGTTGCGAAAAAGCCGGTTTCCGCCAATGGCGGTGGTTACATGGGCTACGACTTAAGCGGTCGAAAGCCGGCCGAAGGACACGGGAAGAAGTTCTACTCCCTCAAGAAGGAAATGGGCTTAGAGTAAGGTTTAAGATAGATTAAATTAACCGCGGTTTCTAGGGCTTAACATGCTTCATTTTACATAGAAGTCTTCGCAGGAGGAGCTGGTGCCGGGCTTGGCGGAGGAAGTCATGAGTTCCCTGACGAGCACGAGAGCAGCAGTGGGGAAGAGAGCATCCATATGCTCAGAGAGAACAGGTAAGATCCATCGCAAGAACCTCATGCTGCAGCAGGGCCTGTTTAGACTCAGTCGTCAAACGTTGCTCTTGTGTCTTTTGACGGGTGTTTGTCTAAGGTACATGGGCTGGCTGAAGCAAAAGAACTTGAAGCACGACCCTGAGCGGGACTCTTGAAAACTAGGTCTTCTAAACCTTACTCTTCTATCTTTTAGAACACTTGTTTTGTACACCGTACTCCTATGAAGGCTTCTATCTGAGCCTTACGCTTCTAGTCTTGTGCTTGGGCAGGAGTTTTGGGGGCTCGAGACGGTCATGACCAAAGAGTTGCTGGCCAAGTACTACCTGCACTTAGAGCAGGACCCATCTGCTCGTGGGGGGCCAGTTCAGCCCTGGCTATGTCACGATGGTGACGAGGAGCTTCTCCGTCCTGACTTAGGCGTGCCTGGACAGGAGCAAGAAAAGGCTGAAACGAAGGAATGCCAAACTTCTGGAACAGGTCAAGGCCATGGCGAAAACGTGCGCCCAAAAAAGGGCTGAGCAAGACCCCTCCCTGCCAGATACAACAGCCAACCTGCCCGAACCCCTGAATGTCCACCAGATCCTCGCATCTGAAAATCACCAACCTCGATGCGAACGCCCCACCCCAAAATGCCACGTACCTGCGCTACAGAGCGGCCATGCTCCGGTCTGCGAAGTTGATCTTCGGATTCATCTTCCAGACTTGTGAGCGTCTGCACGCGGCCCCTAACTTCGCACCTAGGCATCATGTAATTTCTCTTCTTAAGCATTTGAGCCTTCCTCTTAGCTAACTTTAGCCCTCTCAGCCCTAAACCCTATATATCCCTGTATAGCCCCTATATACCCCTATATAACCCCTAGAAACCCCTTTATAGGTACCCCCTAATTTTGCGAAACCCCCATCTTGAATTTGGGCATACCTGTAACATGTGGGGCATGTAACATGCCAAGTTGTGGGCTTACCCAGCGCCTTTCAAAAGCAGGAGCCCTGAGCCCTAAATCCTCAACACTATAGCCCCTTAAGTAGACAGAACATGGGGTATATGGGGATCTCATTATAATGTACCCAAAGCCGTATTCTATCTACTTAAGGGGGACTATAAACCTCAAATAATATTTCCGAAACTAACCCTAAGTTCTCAGACTCTGAACCCTAAATCCTGATCAAAGCTGAGCAGTCAATCCTGAGCCCCAACCCCCTAGATCAAGATCCAATCCCCCAACGTGACCCAGCGCTTGCCCACACGAGAGCCTTGAAGCTGCACTCACTTGAGTTCTTCCAACTGCCTCCCCGGACTAATGCGTATAAGACTTTACTAAGGGTTTAGGGTTTAGGGCTAACTAAAGGTTTAAGGTTTAGTGTAAGCTAAGGGTTTAGGGTTAACTAAGGGTTTAGGGCTTAGGGTGAACTAAAGGTTTAGGGTTAAATCAATGTATGGCTAGGAGCGATATTATTACAGGGCGGAGACAAACCCCAAGCCCGAGTGCTGGGTACAATCAGGGGTAGGGGTTTAAACAACCCTGAGCCTTGAATTCTAAACCCTAAACACTTCACCACCAAACCCTAGTATTAAATCGCCCCCACTCCCCTAATATCAAGTGTTGCCATTATGTGGTATGTTATAATATGTCGGGAGTATTTAATATTGGGGCGTGGAGGGTGGTTTTATATGAGGGGGAGGGGGTTAACCCCTTAACGCTTAAACCTTTATCCCTGAGTCCTACACCCGAACCCTCAAAGGCGGGTGCTGGAGGATGACGAGAGTTTACAGGTGCCAGACGCAGCTTGGACACACAACTAGGGCTTAAGGTTTACTCGGAGTGGCGTCCGTATAGAGCGAATATGAGTACTATACTAAAGCATACATGGGGCATTATTGAGAAATAGTTGCACGGATCTACTCCCCCACTCCTCCTTTAGCAACAGGAGACCAGGGAAACCACAAAGGAGGTTCAGGGGTGGAGTCTACAGGAATAGGCTCTTGGGTGTAGGGTGTAGGGATTAGGGTTTGGAGCTTAGGGCATTAGGGTTTCGGGATTAGGGCTGAGGGATTACTGTTTAGGGTTTTAGGGCGTAGGGATTAATGAGGGTTCAGGGACTAGGATTTAAGGCTTGGGGTCTGATGGAGCACTGCAGCGTCAGGTTGAGGAACGAGGGTTGGAAGCGCCAGTATGAGAGCTTGTGGGAGCTATTATGGAGGTCTCAAGGAATTAATCCCTTCCCCCTAATATCAAACGACATCCCCTGAAATTATTGTTTGATATCAGGAGGTTTTCATACGAGGGGGATGGGATTACCAATACCATGGTTTGGGATTTCCTTCATCAGTGTGGCATCCGGCACCTCAAATAGACCTGATCCTTATATAGGGGGTTATATTGGGATAATGGAAAATAGAATGGAAACTTCTATAATAGGGTATATAGGGGTTACATAGGGGTTATATAGGGGTCATATTGGGGTTATATAGGGGTTGTATTGTTACTTCTTCAGGCCCATAAAGTATCACTACTGGATTTGATTCCGGGAGCGGCTGCCAAAGCCTGCGGGATGAGGATTCTTAAGCCAGGTCCTACCTCGTTATGGTCGGGGTTTCCCACAATTTCAGGTACTTCTTGGGGGGTACCAAAAATTAGGACTGTAGTATGTTTGGGTCTATATCGGGGTCCCCTTATCCAGGGAAATTACCATGTGTAGTAAGTCGGTATACATGCGGTACTACTGTAGGAAGGGTATCTTACTGCACTTCCTGGCAATGTGTAAAGTCTGCCTGGAGTAGGTAGCTGTGGCTTAGGGTCGGTACTTCTTCGGTTTGGCGCTTAGCGTTGGCAAACTCCACAAGACAGGGGTGGTGTGGTTTGTTCAGCATTTTTGTGCTAGGAATCTCCCCATGAACATGGTAGCCCAGAAACACCTAAATAGTTTCCATTTTCTTTTCCATTATTCCAATATAACCCCAATATAACTCCTGTATACCCCCTATATAACCCCAATATCATCCCTATATAACCAAGTCAGGCATTTGGGCTGACGGAGGGTTCATATACAATCTCGATCGCGGTGTGCAGAGCAAAACGCAGTCAGCTTCAGGAAGAAAGGATCAGAAGAGAAGAAAAACAAGGTTCCGAAGAGGATGAACACTTGCCATCCGCACTCTGATTGCGCTAGGCGCTGTTTCATCAGATGATGCAGGACTTTCTCAACATAACAACTTCACAATCCGTTGGTCTCCCTTATGATCACCGTGTAAGCTTCAGACATCGCAAGGGTCCCCAAGCGCGACCTCCATTTAGAGAACCCAACCCCCAGATATAATTATTACACCTACCGCCCTCCGCCCACAGAGGTTGGCAAGAGCCCATTCCTTGCTGCAAAAATCGAGAACTTGAACATAGCCTCCAGTTCCAAAATTGGGGGTTCCCCAAATTAGGGTTGCCTTTTTGGGTGGTCCCGAAAGTAAGGATTATAGTGTATAAGGGTCTGTATTTGGGTCCCTCTATTTTAGGAAATTAGCAAATCTACAAAAGTCGACAGTCACGACAGTTTAGGCTTCAACCTCAACCACGGTGTTGAGGCAATTCAGCCCTAAGCCCCAAACCCGAGACCCACCCCTTCGCCCCCGCTCCAAAATCCTAGACCCTAAACCCTGAACCCTAAGTCGTGGTAGGTCGGCAACTTAGACCTGCAGCTCGTGGTTCTTCCATTCTGCACGCCCAACCAGTTTCCTGGCCTGGTTTGGTCTAACATCCCATGCTTTGTCTCTGATAATTAGTACCATAGATGACACTTGGGTCCTACCCCCACTCATTAACAGTTGGATAATACTTATGATATAAATTTTAAATATGTAGCCCTTAATATAGCCCCTAGTGTAGACTGTTAATGGGCGGGGCAGGAGCCAAGATAACGCTATTGTGTTCGTAACATCACTAACTAGAGGGTGTCAGACCTGAGGAGTTATAGTCCCCCGTAAGTAGATAGAATATGGGATATCTGGGAATAATATACCCAAAGCCATATTATATCTGCATAAGGAGGACTATAGGTGTTTAGGCTTGCGAGGTTAAGCTTGAGGGGTTTAATGTCTAGGGCTTAGGTTTTAATAGGTTGGGAATGGGATTGAGTAGGCTTTGAGGGCTCAGGATTTGGTGTTCAGGGTGTACCGATTCGGGTCTACCTCATCCTACCTACATTAGTTTGCTGAATTAGATACGCACTTCCGGTATATGTTACGCCCTTAAATCCTAAACCCTAATCCCTAAACCCGAAACCCTATTTTGATTGTTCACTCCGCTAAGCAATAGGAATCTAGATTCTTGTCAGTGGTTTCAGGATTCAGGGCTCATGGACTCCAGTCTCCCTTAAGCCTTAAGTAGATAGAATATAGTTTTGGACATATTATAATAAGGTCGCCATATAGCCCATATTCTATCTACTTAAGAGGGACCATAGCCATGTATGCTGTGCTGGCGTTCTATTTCTTACTAGCTGAGTGGATAGCTTTTAACCTTTTGGGGTAAATATAGCCCTAATTGGTTAACTCCTCTTGGGCCAGGAAGCCTCAGCAGCCATGGTTTTCAGAGTTTAGGGTTTACAGCCTTGGGCTTTCGATTTAGGATGTTGTGGTTTCAGGGATTCAGCGGCTGGAGTTCAGGGCTTCAGGCTTTGGGCCCTCTGAGGGCTTGGTTTAGGGTTTAGGGTTTAATGCCTCTACAATGAAACATCCTCATCACCTCTCGATGAATGTTCATTGAATGCCTGTGTCAAGACCTAGCACAAGGGGTGTGGACGTTGAAGATTCAGAAAAGGGATTAAGGGCGTCGCCTCACAGCGGAGAAGTCGAGTACTTGGCTGTTGGATCGGTGTTTTTTCGCGCCACTATACACCCCGTGTGCCTTAAGCATCCGAACGCACTTTACAAAACCGAAGCCCTAAGCTCGTAAACCCCAATGCTCCTTCATGCCATTAAAGCCTTAAGCCTAAGCCCACAAAACCTGAAACACCTCAAAAGCCTATAGCCCTCCCCAACCTCCGTTGACACTACATTCCCGACGCCAAGGGCACAGCGCGCGGAGCTGCGCGCCGCTGCTTCTTGGTTGCTGCGAAGTAAGGAACGTAAATTTAAGTTACCATACTGGGTATATATAGTAACTAATATGATGTTCCCAATATGATAACTTAGATTAAGTTCCTTAAATCCCTATACTCCCCCCCACAGTTTCCATTTCAGTTCCCATGCTCTTTGCAATTCGATTCTCAATTGTAGTTGACAAACCCTAAACCCCAAACCCTAAGCCCTATACCCTAAGCCCTACACCCTAAGCCCTACACCCTAAGCCCTAAACCCTACACCCTACACCCTAAGCCCTACACCCTAAGCCCTATACCCTAAACCCTACACCCTACACCCTAAGCCCTAAACCCCAACTAACCTTAACAGCAAGCCAGGCTTACGAGGGCCAGGCCGAGGCTGTGGAGGAGCTGCTCCAAGGTTGCCTGG
>CAJNIZ010045545.1:0-14683 GCA_905231905.1 Symbiodinium pilosum
ACCTGGTACGACTTCTACCACACCTTGATGCGTTGGTCCGACAGCGGGCCACCAATCAGCTCCGTTCCATTTTCAGGTTTCGAAGAGCATCGCTCCCACCACACAACAAGTTCCTCAAGGTTCTGCAGACGTCCACAGATTTCGTGAACAAGGTGAAACGATGGATGCCCACCTTTGTGCAGGAATTCTCGGCGCAATTTCCTCCCTATCACCTTCCCAGGGCCCAGATCATTGAGGTTAGCAATCAGACCCTTGGTCAGGTTTTGCTCAATCATCGACATCACATTGATCAATGGAGCTTACGTCATGATCCTGTTTGCGTTTGTAAGCATTTTCCTTTGCTACCTCGCACAGGTTGGGGCCATGTCTTTTGTTCGGCGGAGACAGCTCACTCTATTTATCCTACACGCTTTCCCTCGGTGTTGACAAGTAGCATGACTGACACCATCTGGCCCGAACTCAGACAGTTTGAGCTCCATCATGTCAAACAATTTGCAAGATGGTCCCGACAATGGAAGCTACCCTTGACCGCCCAAGTTGTGTGGCAAGCCATGATTCGTCGAGAAGCTGAATTACTACGTTCTCAACCGGAGGCGCCGCGCAAATCCAAACCCCTTGCTGCGCAGGTGGCAGTGATATTGAAGAAGTGGATCACATTGCCTGCTGATCATCATCCTAATGAACTGCACCTGGCTTGTCCTGTTCAGTTCCATTATCTGCTGATCAAAACGTTTGTGGACGGAGTAATTTTTCAGCAAATGCCGCAGAATGTGCTGGTTACTTCCAAACAACTAGTTGATGCAGCCAAGACACAACTAGGGACCTATCATCACTTGTTTGATCTTCGACGACCTCTTCCCAAAGGCTACCTTCTCCCCAAGGAAAGCAACAAATGGATGGGAGCCCGCCCGATTGTTGCGTACTTTCAAACCAACACTGGAAGACTTTCGCAGTTTGTGGCAGTTGCTCTCACCAAAATCAATGACAGAGTCTTTGGCAGGGACATGGCGCTACCATCAGTATCGTTCATCTTGAGGTCCCTGTGGAAGACCATGAATCAGTGGCCCAAGCAGGAAGCCTTGTTGGTGCAGCAACAGGACATTTCTGGTTTCTTCAACGCAGTCCCCCATAAGCGCATCATTGACGCTGTGAAGTATGTCCTGCATCGGTGCCTGGAACTTGAAGGTTTGGAAGGCTCCGCAGAGTTGTCGATTTCCTTGTTGACAAAAGACAAGTTGAACCGAGTTTTTCGGGGTAGACTTCGGGCCCACACCACTCGTCATCATGTGTTGGTCCTGCAAGACATGGTCAAGCTCACGGAATTTCTGCTTCAGAACTCTTACCTAAGTGTTGGACGAGTAGTTCTTCGACAGGTGCAAGGAGCTAGCGTGGGATCACAGCTCGCTCCGGCTTTATGCAGTACAGTTGCAATGCTCATGGAAGACCAGTGGCAACGCGTTGTGCGTCCAATGCAGACCGTTGAACCCATGGTGCTGTACTCCAGATATGTGGACAACAGGATAATGGTGTTAACTGAACACCAATGTCGGATTCATGTGCATCAAGCTTTCCGGCGACTAGATTGGTATCGACCGCCACTACTTCTTGAGGATGTAGAGGACAACAAAATCTTAGGATTTGAGTGCTCAGCTGATGCTCGCCAGCTACGCATGCTGCTGCCGATGTCATCAGGAACCATTCGAGGTAGCGACTCAGCGTGAAGCACGCGCTTGATGTCGAGTGGTTTCAGGTCCCGAGCTGAGCTGATTCTTCGTTTTACCAGGCCTCGGAAGCTCTGGATGGAACAGCTTCACGATCTTCAACGGCTTTACGTCCAGCGCGGACGCTCCCAAGATGAAACCAGCATGATTCTAAAGCAACTACTTCGCAAGTTTGGCGGGTGAAAAACATGCAATAGTCGTTGTACTTGTTGCTTGTGCATTGTGAGTAATTGTCATTGAGGTTCCCGCCGCAGGATTTAGAATGCTAGCCAGATTGAGAAAAAAAGCCTTTCCACTCCTCCGTCTGTTTCGCGTGAACATGCGTTACATGGTGCCACCAGCCTCCGATGCCACTCTTCGACCCAGCCTCACAGTTCTACAATGCAAACTTCGCCAATGGGCCATATGGTTTCGTAGAAATGAGGTTGTCCAGTGGCAGCAGGAGTACGGTCTTGACAATTTGCGCATTGAGATAGATTGCAATCTTCTTGAAATGGAGCTGATCCAAGTTCATGGTCGGGCACTCTGGATTCGAGTTTACGACCTTTTGACTCAGGTAGATGTGTCCACTGGTCACGCAGAATTGGACCAAGCCATTTCATGCTTGCTTCGAGAACTCCTTCAGAATCTCTTTTTGGCAGGCAATTCCGTCAAGTCAGTGTCCAGACCAGGATCGAGAAGAAGAGCGAGTTCGTATGGAGACCACTTAAGATTGCTAGGCTACAGCGCTCACGTAGACTCTCTCCTTTGAGAGGACCCTCTGTTCGTGTACGTTTGTGATTGTGCACTCTCTTAGCTGACGCACTGCTCCCGTGGAAAAACGCTAGAGTGTGCAGCGTGAGTGTTTTGCTTCTGTGGGTTTCTGCCTGGTGAGTTGAGCCTCCGGTCAAGCGTATGAGTTTCAGGCCAAAGATAATCGCTGACGTTGCTGCTCGGACATGTACGGTAATAGACTCCTCTGAGCCGTGGTTGGTGTGTTACTCTCCGTCCCATGTTGCAGGGATTGAGGCTCGAACACCATTTTTGCTTTTGCGTTGTTTCTGATGTGTTGCAACGGGGAAATCTGCTAAAGCATCTTCTCCGACTCCGGGTATATTGAAGCATGCTCGCAGGTATGCGGGCACCCCGACAAAGAAGCCAAGCTGCGTTATTTTTCGTAGCGTCCTTGTTCAGACGGATATGACCTTCGATAACCACATCCGCAAGATACCGGGGGGTCCACCGCCACCCACTCTGGCCACAGCCGAAGACCGCTCCACAACGGCCACGCCCTCAGGATCCAGTGGACAAGCTTCGTCAGGGTTTGGCAGACAAACACCCCTTGAGATTATCCGCCTCGAAGATGGAACAACGCTAGTGGAACGCAGAGGTGACTTTATGGCAGCTCCACCTCCAACATTGGTCAACCAGCCTGTGAGTAGTCCTACTACCAGTTCATCATCATGAGGATTTCTTCGCGATCTCCAGATGATCATGGTCGAGCGCTATGGGTTAGGACCCATGACATTTTGACCCATTGGGACAGGCAACCAGTGTACTTTCTGCTAGATTAGGTGTTTCACACATTCTTTGAAGATGCCTGCTGCCAGACATTTTTGGAGCGTCATCCCTCCAGTGCTTCGATCAGGTCAGACATCAGACACTGACACCAGTACGTCTAACGGATGACATTGATGCTTTCAATTTGTTGCGAAAAGAACGGTTCCATGCAGATTTGTAGGAGACCATGTCACATGCTGATTACTGCAATGCACTTTGACTCGGGTTTGATTGCCTGTTTGGATCATAAGCACCGCCTGCTCCCTTTTCGCGTTACACCGCCGCTATGAAGAGATCTACACCAGCTACATCCGACGCGGATAATGACATGCAGTTGCTGATTGTAGAGTCCCATCAAAGATTGTTACTGGCATTCCCGTCTTAGGGGAATTGACAATTGAGATCCCCATCAATGAAACCATCGATTCTGTCAAGCAGCAAGTCGTGAATGAACTTTACAGTCGTCAGGGACTGTGCTTGAGACGGGGCCAATTTTGTCTCACCCAACATGGCAATAGAGTCAGCTGGCAAGCACCGTCAAGTGCAGTTGATTCGAAGACCCCCCCTAGAATTCCTTTGGACCGCAAAAGAGCAAGACCGTCCAATGTGGTCCTATACTGCGTGGTATGATCCAACGGCTGAATGAGTGACCTCCTTCGGGAGGGCTGTCCATGTGTGTGTCACCTGATTTGCTTCAGGAATCGAAGTAGCGAAATGAGGTAAAAACATTCAAGCACATGCAGGGCCATTTTGGCGCAAATTCAAATCCGCTCTGTTTTCGTTCAAGGAATGTTTCATAGGCTTCTTTATTTGAAGGGTAGCATGCCTCAGCTTGACTTCGCGTTGATGTCAGAAACAGCTCTGGACAGACTCTTCCAGTCTGTGATTTTAGAAAAGCATCCACGACAGGTTCGGGACCTTGCCAGATTTCGACAATTCCGCAACAAACACCTTCCCCAGGACATGGTATTGGACACCGACAGTGATGATGGAAGTCTTGGAGAATTTTCGGATGCTCTACACCGTGTGCTACTCCAATTCGTACAGAAACTTGAGAAGGCGAAGCATCGCGTAAACCAACTACAAGGATTTCGGGCGTTAGTCACTCATAGGAAAGCTGAGCGCAAGGACCAATTCTCATTTTCCCTCAGGCCTTCAGAGCAGGTCATTGAGCTGTGAGGAGCTCTGCTGATAACGTGCCTTCCTCCGGGAGGGCTGTGTGTGTGTGTAGCCTGATTAGCTTCAGGAATCAAATTTTGCGAACAATCCTTTGTTTCATTTGGAACAAGTCATCAATTGCAGACTTGGAGTGAAAATGCGAACATATGCAGGGGGCACAGGCCCATGGCGGTACCTGTGCCAACGAAGCTATCCACCATGGGGGAAGCGGAGATTGATAACCTCCGTGTACCTGCGAAGAGTGATAGGTTCTCATCTATTGCTATGCTGTACAGTTCCGGATTGTTGGTTTTCCCACTATTTTTTTTGTAACTATTGCTAGGTTAGTGCGATGAAGATGAAGTTGGCATCAGCTGACATCATGGTGGCAAGTCTTGATTTGCATGAGGATGTGAGATTCAACATGTGATTGGAACATATAACTGCCATGATTGCGCTTTAGAGTAAAGACTTTCGCACATTGTCACACAACATTGGTCAGCAGCAGAACTATGACAACACAATGACTACCAAGTGTCGAACCTTGAACATGCACAATCGCCGAGGGGAGTTCTGACATGCCAGTTTGTGAGCCGTCCTAGGACACGGACGTAGGGGATCACTCCCAGTTTTCTAGGAAATCGATTCCCATGCATGACAACACGATTTTCAAAAGAACGTTGCAGGGGAGCGTGGCACTTGCATCCTGACCACACTTAACGAAGAGGTGGATGCAAGTGGGAACCGAGACTTGATCAGTCTCGCGTACCTGCAGGCTGGCCCCCTCAGGCATCCTTAGAAAAAGCTGGCCCCCTGAGGCAGCAAGATTGGATTTATTGGTGGAAGAGAGACGGTCGGTCTGTCGGTCGGTCAAATTCTTAGTCAGCTGCAGCTTGGCCATACGTGCTTGTTTCCGTCTCTCATTGACAGCAGTTAAAGCTTGGGTTGGTGTAATGAATACTGTTCTCCGGATAGTCTTTATATGTAAAGTCTCATTTCGTCGTGTGCTGGATCTACGATGGGGGCCAACGTATTTTCCACATGGTTTTTCCAGCCTTTCAATGGAATCTGGAATCTTGACTTGCACTTCGTCAAGCCAGAGGAACCTCGTGGCAAATTCATGAACTGCTGGAAACAGTACAGGCGCACATTGTCACTTTCCTTCACAAAGAGGGGTCTCAGAGTCCCGTTGAATTAGGCGACGCCTCCTTCGTTGTTCTTGACTTGATCACAGTCGAGGATTTTCTTGCGAATTGTGGTGTCGCCCTCAAGCCTGTTTTTAAGGGCTGGTCCTCTTTTTTCATTTCGTCCAGTTCAGTGATATCGCTCCAGTCGTCGATTGCATCCACATGCAAATGCAAACCATGAAGTCTTTCCGTTAAATGAAGGTGGCATTTTTGTCGTCACCTGGGAAAGCAGCGACAGTCGTGCTATGTGTTGACATGGTTTGCGTCGCATACGCCTCCTTATAGAGGTCCTCATCACGCATGTCAGGGTAAAATTAGCCTGCCGTGGCTTGTACAAAGGCTGCTGCGGAGCTGTCTCCTTTCGAGCTCCCTGCACCGTCCAGGGTACTCCACCTTTGGCAGGTACCCCTGCTTTGGCAAACCCTCCCCATGGAGAGAGCTCTGCTGCCACGTTGAGATTGAACTCGTGCGTACCAAACCTAAATACAGCTAGGTAGGCAGCAGGGTGTTTTTCTATCTGCGCGGAAGACTCGGGTACTGACCCCTTAAAACCTTGAGAAGTTGGCGCACAACAAGCGGTGGGTTGTGGTAACATGTGTGTACATTTGAATGACAGCATGAAGACAGGATAAACGCTTCAGGCCTCCGGCCTCGGTGGTTAGTCCCGTGTAACCCCCATATTGTGACTCTTGCATACCCCTCATATAGCCGGTCCTAAGGAAAAGGCCACATCATGTCTTTCGGCTGCCTGCCAAACACTGAGCACGGTTCAGCGGCAGCAATTCGCATCCTTGATCGCGTTGATTTTACAGCTCCAATCACATCGCGACAGGCAACTGTACTATATTTCCAAGTTGCGCGTGGTGTTGACAATCGATGCAGGCCCTTCGAGTACTTATGCAGCAACGTTTCAGCAGCTGCGGCAGTGGAGGCGGTCTGTTCAGCTGCATGCTAGAGTCCGCAACGAACTCTCCAGCTTCTTGTTGCTCTGAAAAAGTCTGAAAGGTATCATATTGGCTTTGCGAGATCAGTAGATGCCTTGCCTGGTTCTTGCATGACATTTTCTGTTCGAGAAGCTAGAATAATGAGCATCCCACTAAAGGGTGGCGGAAGGTCTCATTGTTTTCGGGAGGGGAGTGTCGTGGCAACCCCCGAAAGCATGGTTCTTCTTTGGAGCGACCCGTGCTGCTCTGTCCGTTGCAATCATGAACTCAATAAAGTCCCTGCAGAGTTCTTCCCAAAAAACATCAAGCAGCCAAGCATCTAATAGTTCCGCGTAGGCCATCATTCCTAATGGTACAACAGTACACATAAGGGAGAGGTGCTGCATAACAGTCCAGACTCTTTGCTTTGCCAGTCTTGGGTCTGGAGGGGGTACTGTTGGGGCCAAAAGAATTGCCACTTTTGTGGTGCTAGGTGCTTTGTATGATTTTGGTAGAGGGTACCTCGAACAGACCTCAAAATGATGATTATTGCTAGTTCTTCAAGCCTCTACATTAGACGTGGGCCAGATAGGTTTGACTTCTTCAGCCTTAACTTCAGCCGGTGTTCACGCACGCTTATACGAAGTTCGGAACAAGCGTTGAAGTTGTCATTGCCAGTATAAAATCTTCAAAGTATATGCGAAGATCTTAGTTTTCCCAGGCGTCTCTTCATGATAGAAGAACGAAAGACAGAGATAATACCTTTCGGACCATCATTAAGAGCCAGTACGCGCCCGAAGCAGACCTGAAGGCATCACTACTTGTCCTTATTGTTACGGCCTCTGCTGTTTTTGGTTCTGACAACGTTAATCGTCATCTCATCTCAACTGTAAGTACCATCATTGCAAGCCTGCAGCCCTCAAAGCTACAACCCAGCAGCTGCAGCCATAAGTTCTTGCTTGCGCTGTTATGATGCTTTTTGCTTTGCAAGTTTCAGCTTCTAACAATGCCTTGATTTTCATTGTTCTATGTACTTTCCTTAGGAATTCTTGTCTAATATTATTGTAGTACAACCCTAAAGAACTATGAAAAATATTGTTTACTATAGGTCTAAGCAGACTACAGTTTAACCCTGAAGAGCGACCCAAGGTTGGCCTTTCCAATTTCCCTGAATCGTATTGTTAGGGTCCCTGCCTGGCTTGCCGTTCAAGATTCCTATTACTACTTACTTTTACTAGTTACTCTTGCCAGTACTATTACTATTAGTATATGTGTAACTATTGCTATTACTATTACTATATGTGCGTGGCCGTATGATTACGATTCGTCATGACCCCTAGGCCCTAAAGCGCGTTTTGAAGCGCAACCAAGCGATTTCACGCGGCGCTTTGTGCAGAAGCCCGGCCTATGTTGGATGTTTGTATGGCTATAGCGAACATGTGTAATTCCAAATAAGGGCCCCCATGATCCCCACATAGGGTCTGGGGTTTATAGTCCCCCTAAAGTAGATAGAATATGGCTTTGGGTATATTGTAATAAGATCCCCATATACCCCATATTCTATCTACTTAAGGGGGGCTATAGATCCATTCAGCTTGCATCAAATTGGCTCTGTGTCCGGCTTAGAACCTACATGATTGGTTTGCCCATGGACAGACGCCAGCATGCAACCTGCAACCTTTTCATTTGCTACGTGTCTTTGTGCATGTGAACACAGAGGGTATGCGTACGTCCAGATGTTCACCTAGTGGCCTAAGCAGCAGCACAACCATTAACGGAGACATGAACAACCGCGGTCCATGGCCGAGTGGTGTACCAGCTCTGCAGCTTAGCGTGGGCATGCGTAGTCATCAACATTACAATTGAATGGACACCATGTGAATTTTCCGGATTATGGTTTGGCGTCTTCCAGCAGTTTGCGTCCATCATGGGCCACTTTGCGCACGTTCAGCTTCCCGCCTGAGATGGTGCTGCTGTTGACACTAAGATCCTGCATGACATTTGTGTTGTATGATTCGCACGATTCCCAAGGGTTTTGGTATGTAAGGACATGCAGGTTTTTCAGTATCAACCGCAGCTTTTCAGTTCTGAGTGATCTGCGCTGTTGCGTGAACTCGGCTGTATTCCCTAGCTGGCAAGCTTGATACATGCTTCATGGGTTAAACTACGACCCCCCTCTACGCTACCCCCCCTAGGTCCCCCTTAATTAACCTTCATTAAGCCTAATTATCCCTAAATAACCTTAATTAAGGGGACCTAGGGGGGGGGGTAGTATAGAGGGGGGTATTAGTTGAACCCATAAATGCTGTGAGGAACTCAATGGCACAACCGCCGCAGCGGCCTTGGAAAGGGCTTTCCGCACGTTGATGAGCTGCAAAGTTTACTGGGTTGCTGTCAAGGAGCTTAGAGTAAGTTGCCATAATGGGTACATATATGCATATACAAATATGTAGATGTATATATAGAGTGGATACTATGGTTTCCCCAAAATACAACTTACATTTAATTCCTGAACAGCAACCCAGTTTAGATATGGCAGGTGCATCCATTGGAGAGGCCCGAAGGCCGGGCATCACATGGTGGTTGAGTGCCATGCTTTGTTGGTGATGCCAGGAGAACTGCTGGAACGATTCGTATGAGGGGTCTGATGCGAATGCCCTGCCCTCAAACGCAATGATTGCATGCGGTGTGACTCTATGACTGCCATTCTGTGATCTGGTTAGGTTGCTGATTGCAAGAAGATCGGCAAACATCAAGACCACTCGCGCGATCCCCAAGTCTTTGTTGAAAGAATGCAAGAATCGTGCCACATCTTTGATGCTGCGAGCTCCGCCCTCCGTCTTGTTCAGGTTCAGTCTATTGCTTCAATGCTGCCTGGCAGCTTTTGTTTGTGGCCTGGCGGCAGCTTCATATGACCGTTGGCCACACCAAAATTCTCCTAAACCCCAAACTTCCCTAAACCCTAAACCCTAAATCCTTAAACCCTAAACCCTAAACCTTTTTTTTTGGGATCTGAGGTTATTTTCTGCCTTCTGATCTTATCGACAGCGGCGCCCAGCTCCCACAGAAGATCAGCGAGGCCCATGATTCCACAGTTTCACATTGAACATGCTTAGGGTTTAGGGTTTAGGGTTCAGGGTTTAGGGGTATAACGCCTTCAACTCTATATTTCACTCTTTCACATTGAATATGCAGCTGCATGACACCCTCAACCCTAAACTGCATGACTCTCAGCTTTTCTTTGCGATTCCTTGGAGGTAGCAGGCGACTTTCTTCCCTTCAGAGGGCCATCTCCAGCCTCCTGGCAAAAACGGGATGTTTCGGGGCTTAGACTTCAGAACTACAAAAGTAGGGGTCCCTTTAAAGAGGTTATAGAGATAGATCGGGGTATGTAGGAGTATACAGGGTTAAGGATTTGGGGTTTAAGTTGGGTGTTCCTCAAAATCCCTAAGCCCTAAACCCTAAACCGGGAAACTACCACTTCTAAGCTTCATGGGTGGTTTTAGTTGTAAGTGGGATGCGGATCACTATGGTGACTATAGTCATCCAAACAAGCCTCGGGGATCCCTAAACCCCTAAAACCCTAAACCCCTAAAACCCTTAAACCCTAAACCCTAAACCCCTAAACCTTAAACCACTAAACTGGGCTCTTGTAGAACAAAATTTTACATTCTTATGGATACCTGGGCCCAATATCAATGAACAAATATCTTTTTTAATGGTATTTCAACGAGAACCCAGTAAACCCTTAAACCCTAAAACCCTAAATTTTGGGAACCGCGTTGACTGCTTTCCCATTTCGCTTCAGAGACAGGCGCTGCGCGGTTGCTGTGGGGAGCCGACGGAGTCCCGGCCCTAATGACTTAGTCCAGGTTTAGGGTTTAGGGTTTAGGGTTTAGGGGGAATCAGGGAATATTAGAAAAAAAGGTTTGGGTTTAGGTAATTACATGTGTGTATATGTATATATACACCTTACTGGTGGTTAGCAGGGAGTACGGGAATATATGTATACATGATATAGTTTAGGGTTTAGGGTTTAGGGTTTAGTGGTATAGTGGTTAGCGAGGAGTAAGGGAATACATGTATATACATATATATAAAATAGGGTTTCTATAGGGGTTATGGGAATATCCATATTCCCTACTTACACCAAGTAGGTAATGCGTGTGCAATCCACATGTGGCGTGTGGGCATGAATTGGTTGAAATACTGAACAATTCACTCTAAACCTTAAGCCCCTAAACCCTAAACCCCCTATTGTATGTAGTAGATTCCATTTTCTTTTCCATTATCCCTATTTAACCCCAAGAGTACTCCAATATAATCCCTATATTACCTTACATCCCTAATCCCTAAGAGTTCCTGTTGTGTGAGGTTCCAATGGATGTTTTTGGGCAAGTCCGATCAGGCCGTTTTCTTGACCTGGGTTTGTGCGGTTGATCGTTTCTCAAAAATAACGGCACCGATGTACAGATACAAATTGGCGAGAAGAGACTCACATGTCGTAACAAGAAGAACCCGCAAAATGCGGGAAACTATCAGAGTCCTGTGAGAATTATGGGGTGCAATTTTTTGGGATGGAGCTATGAAAATCTAGAGTATCTAGAGTCCCCCTTAAGTAGATAGAATATGGCTTTGGGTATATATAACAAGATCTCCACATGCCCCATATTCTATCTACTTGAGGGGGACTATACCTATTAGTTTTAATGCTCCCGCCCCACCCAAATGTGGTGAGTGCGAGCGTTCTGGGTGTTCACTTCCTGGAGCTGGCAGGAACACGGCTTGGGGTTTTAGGGTTTTAGGCGTTTAGGGTTTAGGGTTTTAGGGTTTAGGGTTTAGGGTTTTAGGGTTTTAGGTTTAGGGTTTAGGGTTTTAGGGTTTAGGATTTAGGATTTACTCCCGTCTAGACAACTCTAAACCCAAACAACTTAACGAGGAGCTGAAGCTCACCCTTGGTCTATCCCTGCAACCCCAACACGCCGTCTGCAAAAGGGAGGCTACTGCAAGACATTTCTTCTTGGTTATCGATTTGTGCTTTTGGGTGCGAATTCGACGCATTTTGTGTTGAGAACCTGCTCTTTTGCAGAGGCAGTTGCTGGACAAACGTTCAGAACGGTTCTGCTGGCGCGCGATTCCCGTGGCCGGCAGGCGAGAAGCACCCGGCTGGTACGATACAGTATGCCCGCTGCACGGAGATCAAGATTGTATCTGGATACCTCCCCAAGCGGATTCACAGCCAGCGAAAACGGTACTCGTAGCTACAAGCAAGCTACCCTTGCAGCATCGGTTTCTTTGTCAGCAAATTTGACGGGCCTGATATTCTAAGTAGCAGTACCATTACTACTACTGTTCATGCATCGTGCATGTCTATGATTTCAGTTTCAGTATTGTTCTGTTACATCCATACATCCATTTCCACAGCGACGACTATTACTACCAGCACGTATTACAACAACCATTGCTGCTACCGCTGCTGCTGCTACCGCTGCTGCTGCTACCGCTGCTGCTGCTACCGCTGCTGCTGCTGCTGCTGCTGCTGCTGCTGCTGCAGCTGCAACTTTTACTGCTACCTACCTATGCTGGTGCTGGTGCTGGTGCTGCTGGTGCTGCTGCTGCTGCTGCTGCTGCTGCTGCTGTTGCTGGTGCTGGTGCTGGTGCTGGTGCTGGTGCTGGAGCTGGTGCTGGTGCTGCTGGTGCTGCTGCTGCTGCTGCTGCTGCTGCTGGTGCTGGTGCTGCTAGTGCTGCTGGTGCTGCTGCTGCTGCTGCTGCTGCTGGTGGTGGTGGTGGTGGTGGTGGTGGTGGTGGTGGGGCTGCTGCTGCTGCGACGGCCGTTTCTACTACCGCTCAACTACCACTGCTGTTTTGTGAGCATTAGTTCTGTCACTAGACACGCGCATCATGCCGTGGTTGCTTACGGAAGAAGCTGATGTGTTCCAGATGAAGCTGGAGGCGTTACGTACCTCAAATCGTTCTGTGATCCTCAGTGAAGCTCGGTGCGCAACCTTACATTTCCGTTTGTATCTTTTCCTGAGTCATTTCGACCTACTTAGCGTTCATCGGTAGTTCTACCCAACCCTAAACCCTAAACCTGAAGTTTTTCGCAGGCACGACCTGCCGCTTGTGGAGCGTTGAGAGCCTGGGGCTGAGTGGGGTTTGCTCGAAACAATCCCTGCATAATTGCCAACAAGGGGTGTGGGGGTTTAGGGTTTAGGGCTTAGGGTTCCCTAATCCCCCCAATAATCCCTAGACCCTACCTAGACCCTCCAATGTAGTACTTTTTTGGTAGTCCTAATAAGATTCCTAACCAAAAAACCATACCAAACCCAAAAAGGAACTACATTGGAAGGTCCAGGTAAACCCTAAGCTCGAAACCCTAAACCCTAAACCCCCAATCATCCCTAAGACCCTAAACCCTAAGCCCGAAACCCTAAACTGCAAGGGATCCCCAACAACCACACCACTTTGAGAAGCACACGGTTTAGGGTTTAGGGTTTAGGGGTTTAGGGACCCTAAACCCTAAAACCTTAAACCCTAAACCCTAAACAGTGGTAACTTGATTGCAGGGTTTGTTGTGCGGAGGGGTGACATTTGAGGTGCAAGGCTCGGACTTCGTTTTTTTGTTTGGGATGTGGAGTTTCAGCTTGTAAGGCAAAATTCTTACCTGCCCGGCTTTTCCCTGAGATTCCTGAATCCTAAACCCTACGCTAAGCCCTAAGCCCCAAACAAACACCCCCAATTTGGAAAGGTGTCCATTTCTTTACCCTAAACCCTAAACCTTAAACCCCAAACCCTAAACCCTAAACCCTTGATCTTGCTACTCCTGAGGTGGACGTCGACTTGACTGGCAAAGCTCACCTGTCTTCCGGGGCCACAAGCTGAGAGGTTTAGGGTTTTAGAGTTTCGGGTTCAGGGTTTCAGGGTTTCGGGGTTTCGGGTCTTTTGGGTTCAGGGTCTTAGGGTTCAGGGTTTTAGGGTTGAGGGGTTGTAAGGTTTAGGGTTCAGGGATTTTGGGGTTTGGGGTCTAGGGTTTACGATTTTAGGGTCTAGGGTTTAGGGCTTTAGGGTTGAGGGGCGCCGAATTTTAAGGTTGGACCTATCATGAATTCCCCTATTACTAACCCCCTCTATACAGCCCCGCCGTAATGATGAGTTTATGTAAGGGTTATATTAGGGCTAAATAGGGATAATGGAAAAGAAAATGGAAACTACTATCTAGGGTTTAGGGTTTCAATATAGACCCCTGATGAATAACCCCTTCCTTCTAAAGGCCCTAATATCAGGATCTTTCTTATAATCCCTATTAAGAGGAGGGGGTTCGTTAATCTAGGGGTCAAGGGTTCTTGGGGAGGGTAAGGCTGAGTTGAGGATAATCGAGGGGAACCAAGGGGGGTAGTATAAAGGAGGTTAGTAGGGGACCCATGAAAGTATGGTCCTAGGCCGTTTTGACGAGATTCATGGGGCCTGCACGGTATACATAGACATGTTTAAGCACGCAGAGGACGTATACTTGGGACTTCAGGGCCCGACTGGCGTCCCATGGTTTGCACTGTGGATTGATGCGAGCCTTCTTTGAAGCAAAGTGTGTAAACAAGAACGTTTGCAAGAATGGCACAGTTGGTGGTTGATGACAATTATTCTGGGAATTGTCATCTTAAAAGAATTGCCGCGCAAAAGACGCAGAAAAATCTGTGAACCCTCGCGTCTCCACTGACATGGAGCCTTATGCAGTCATATAGCCACTTTGGCCAGGTATACAAAGGATACGTTTCAGGTTACATGTAAGATAGTGTTTAGGGTTTAACCCTAAACCCTAAACCAGGGTTTAGGATTCAGTGTTGGGCGGGGAAAGCCTGTAGAAATGAATCTAACATAATCTAACCCTGCACCCGAAACGGCTCCTAATCCCCAGACCTAAGCCCCTGAACGGTCCGCTGTAAACAACTCCTGGGTTCCCTTACTACCTCCCTCCTAGATCCCCTGTTAATTAACCGTAATCAGGCCTAATAATCAATAAATAATCTTAATTATTTACTTCGAGCATCCCCACCCTAAAGCCGTTATTGCACAAGAAGTGTAACGTTTCCCTGCCCCCCTCAACTGTCTTCCTTGCAGCACTGCAAATGCGCGGCAAGAATATTAATACTCTGCTGTT
>CAJNIZ010045545.1:24026-29928 GCA_905231905.1 Symbiodinium pilosum
AATCTCGTGGGTTGAAGAGTGAGATTTAGCCTTAAATGAAACCCTCAACCCTCAACCCTAGAGTTCAGAGCCAGGCGACCAAGCTTAATCAAGACATGTTTGCCGCATGGCCGTTTCGTTTCCGGCCTAAATTCCAATACCTGGGAATCTATCTCTATGAACAATAATCCTCTCCCCCTAATATTAAACCCCCCCCCCCAATTTTAAATTGTCCCAATATATTATAGATATACCACAATGGGGAATATTTGATATTAGGGGGGGGGTTGGGGGCGTTTGATATTTGGGGAGAGGTTTACTTATTTGGGCCTAAAAGTTGATAACAGTACTCACTGCGTTCTAGATAAGCTATGGTCCAAACTCCTAGGATTGCCCTTCATAACCCCTATATTACACACCTATATAATCCCCTATATGACCCCCCCTTTAAAGAGTTTAGGCTATAGCTCATATGGATCACCAGGATATTTTAGTGTTCTCTGCGGAGCAAGGTCGCAGCACCATTTGCTCTTTTGCTTTGCTTTTGACAATGTGCTGAGATTGTTGCAAAATTGGGGTTTAGGGTTTAGGGGTTTAGGCTTCAGGGTTTAGGGGTTTAGGGTTTAGGGTTGCAAAATTGGGGTGGAGGGTTTAGGGTTGAATCTGGGCTTCAGGGTTTAGAGCGGATCATGGCAGCCTAGTTTTGAGACATACCCGAATGGAAAGTGATGTCATAACCCTGAGCAGCAAACCGACTAGCGTACCATCTATGCGTTTCCAGGAACGTGGGTCACCCATATATGTGTGTGCGTATATGTATATGTATACATATATATGTACATATATATATATATGTATACGTAGACTTCTCATCAGAGAGGACCCCCAGCAGCGGAGAATTTCCCCCTCAATTTGCAAGCCTTAAACCCTGCATGCCTATATAAGTCCTACAACCCCCTTTTGAAGGCACCTTTCCATAATTCCTAGAGCCTAAACAGTCTAATGCGTTGGTATGAGGCGTTTGCTACGCACCGCAACACTGCAGTCTCTGTCGTTCTCACAGGCAGAGTCAGGCACGCCCTAGAGTGCAGGGTCAGGGTTCAGGGTTCGGGACCCCATTTTGAGACGCCCCTTGAAGCAAGGTTTGTGAGGATATCCTATTGCGGGGAACTGTAACGCAGATCAGTTCAAGCTCATCATAGAGAAGCTCAGCTGGGATCAGTTTTTTTTTTGGCTGCGGGTCTTGATAGGGTGATTGAACAATGCCCCTCTAACCTAAGCTCCAAATACTATAAGCCCACACCCTAAACCTCAAATCCTAAACCTGAAACCCCATCTTCCTGGGGCTCCCCCTAAACCCTAAACCCTTTTTCGAGAAACTTCCAGGTGGCCTGAAGTTCGACACTCCATCGGCCTACTTGGCCTCCTTCAGGCCCTGGGTCTTCTGAAGTTGTGGTGGTGTAGGGTTATATGAGGGTTATATGGGGATTATTTTGGGGTTATATAGGGATTATAGGGTATGTATATAGATAGATATATATATATATATTGGGGTTTGTATTGGGATCATGGAAAAGAAAACAGAAGCACTATGGTGGAGGGCTTCAGGGTTTGGGGTTTAGGGCTTTAGGTGGAGGGGTTAAGGGTTTAAGGTTTAGGGTATAGGGTGTCAGGTTTAGGATTTGAGCTTTGGGGTTCAGGGGTTGGGGCTCAAGGTTCAGGCTTCAAGGTGATGGGTTTCAGGCCTAGATCGTAAGCTTTAGGGTTTGGGGTTTAGGGTTTAGGGTTTAGATTTCAAGATTTTCGGAGCGTAGGGTTTAGGACATAGACGTTTTAGGGTTTTAGCCGTCTGCAACTCCATCCTTCTTGAGTTTACAGGGTTTACATACGGACATGCACGCATATGTAATGAGATATACAGGGAGACACCTTGTAGGAGCTGAAGGGCTGCCATGTATAAGGGCATATAGTCTGCATCCGGGCTTATTGGGATGCATCGTTTGTTTACTCAAAGGGCTTGTTGGGATGTATAAGATATGTAGGATTAACTCTGGTAGTTTGAATTTGCTTGGTTGAAGCTTGGTGTTAGGGACCTAGTAGGGGTTAGGGGCTTTGGGTTATATTAGCGAGGGGTTGGTATCATTCCATTGTCGGTCACTAGCTTGATTTCTGTTGTCGATGCTCCAGTTCCTGCTTCTCCTGCGAGTATTGTTCAAACAATGCTCTCCCATCAACCCTAAACCCTAAACCCTAGACCATCTTGTTGCTCGCCCCATTTTCCATTTCTGAGACATTGAGGTTCCCCCTTGTAGCCACCGAAGTGCGCAGAAGACCCAGCAATTAGGGGCTGTCTTACCCACTCCTGTACTCTTTCTTACTTCATTAGGGTTATGATGGGGGAATCACAACACCTGCAAGAATCCTTGACGTCCCGAAACTCTAGACCTGAACCCCTAAAGCCCAAAACCCAAAACCCCTAAGCCCTTTCTGCAGGGCCCAGGCCGATGGGTCGGACCTGAAGTGGCAGAAAAAAGCCGATGAGGCCTGGCACACGATTTCTTTGGGTTTTGGGGGGTTTAGGGTTCGGAGTTTAAGGGTTTAGGGGTAAGGGTTTTGAAGTTTTGAGTTCTGGGTTTTTGGGTCTAGGGCTTTCAGGTTTAGGGTTCCAGGGCTTTAGGGTTTAGGGCTTTGGGGTTGAGGGTTTAGGGCTTTAGGGTTTGGGGTTTGGGGTCTTGGGGTTTAGGGGTTAGGGTTTTAGGGTTTTAGTGTTCAGGGTTGGGGTTTCAGGGTTTCAGTGGTTTAGATTTTTTTGTTTTACAGCTTTCGAATTTAAGGTTTAGGGTTTGGGGGCGTGGGGTCCAATTTTGATTGTAAACCTAAGGATTGTTTCAAAGTTTTGTTCGCTGTATTCCCAAGAACAGGTTTAGATTCTAGTTTCAAGCTCGCTGCATTTTTTCGAGATTTTTCACTTATCTATATGCCTTAGAACCGGCAGATTTGGTAAATTCTAAACCCCAAACCCGTAACCCTAAACTCCAGGTGTCAGGGGAGCTCTGAGGCTTAGAGATTAGTGGTCAGCTTTGGTTGGGAGTTCATCTAAATAGGCTTTAGGGTTTAGGGCTTAGGGTTTGCCCGCGCCAAATGCCCCCTCGTCGAAATGTGCTGCGTATAGCAGTGTTTTGGTGGTTGTGGATGTGGTCGAAGTGAACGCTATTGTGGATGCCGGCATGGCTTCACTTGTTGTGGATGTGGTCAAAATGATCGTTAATGTGGGTGCCTGCATGCATTCGCTAATATCTTATTTCGATGTAAATGACAGTAATCTTGCAGCTATGGAAGTATTTATATGGATGCTATGACCTTGGATGCGCACGTAACATGAAGATGCTGCGGGCAAATAGGGGGGTGTGTGGGTAAGTTTAGGGTTCAGGTCGCTGGTCTTGACGTTGTTTGGACCGAGCTCTGCTTGAGGTTCCGTTTTAACCTTGTCCTATACAGTTTCTGTTTATCCTTTGGTTTAGGGTTCAGGGATGATTCAGGGTTGGTTTGTTGCACGGTCTACTGTTAATTTTCATGAAGGGATCATACTACTAGGGGTAGATGGACATCATGGGAGTCACCTCCTGCCAATAATCAACTCGCCGCTCCCTCATAGTTAACAGCTCCCATATTGTACAAATTTGAACAATTGTGCTACACTTGGACTTTTTTATTGGAGCGTAGAGCGTGAGGAAGCGGATCGTGAATTAAAAGTGGTGATCATCAGAAGAACCAAGACAGGCAACTGGTTCCCGCTGCTGGCAGGTTCGAGACGCATTTCTGCATGCCTGGCGCAGCTACGAGAAGTGCCTCTGCAGCGTCTGGAACTTTCTTATGAGCACCGCCATTCTTCGTGTCATCATCCCTGTATATAATGTCTACTGCTACTACTGCTACTGCTGCTGCTGCTGCTGCTGCGGCTACTCATGCGGCTACTCCTCGCATAATGCCGCTAGCACTAATAACCAAATTGCACTTGCGCCATCATTCACTAACATAGGAAAGTTTCTGACTTTCGTGGATGGAACGGGGACACTCAAGGCTTCTTGCATTTGTTTCAATATCCCTGGGGCCTCTGTTTTGAGAATCTCCCCCCTCCCCCTCAATTTTCTGAACCAAAGCCAGAAATCCTAAACCCTCGACACTACACCTCAAAAATCATGCTTCTGAAGCTGATATAGATCATATAGCCTAAGCCGCAAGGTATGCCTGGGGCCAGGATGAGCTGCAGCCGTTATCGGCGCCGGGTGCCCGGTGCAACGTACGGCGCTGGGTTTAGGATTTAGGGTAGCATTGACAGTGCTACTGTCCCTAAACATTAAACCCTGAACCCTAAAACCTAAGCCCTACACCCTAAACCCTTGGCCGCAAACCCTAAACCCTAAACCCTTAACTTAAAACCCCCATATCAGGTAATCTCCATGAGTTGGAGTATATCAAGATCATTTTGAAATCCGAAGTTGGGACTTGCTAAAGAACTTAGTTCTGCATGGAAGACATCTTTCATCTAATCAGGATACTTGCCATGATAAAGTGGGATACTAGGAATCCTGCATGACAGCAAGAACCGCAAATTATGGGAACGGTTGGAAAAAGGTATGCTAAGGCCATGCAGGTTTTGTGGTATCCGAAAGTGATAACCAGAACCATAATGTCAACAGCTATTGAATTCGTCACTGCTCGCATATTCGTGTTATTCTGATTGATCTCGATTTGTCGTTTTATCGTGGCTGGTGTTTAGTGGGGACCGCGCTTGTGTCTTCCGGGCAATTGTCCTAAACCCTAAACCGTAAACCGTCTAAACCCTAACCCCTAAACCCTAAAACCCCAAACCCTAACCCCTCAACCCTAAACCCTAAACCCTAAACCCTAAAACTCTAAACCCTAACCCCTAAACCCTGAAACCCTAAACCCTGACCCCTAGACTAAACCATTCCTTATCATTCCTTCATCCCTTTGGTCTTAAATGCTAAAGCCTAACTAGTATAGCAGTTTCTATTTTCCGTCCCTTCTTTCCCTGCTAGCCATAGCGACCGGTAAGGCTAGCTCTTTGCGATCTGTGTGTTCTTTAAGCCATGGACCCTAAACTCTTGACTTTAAACTGCCCTAAAGCCTAAACCCTGTAGTCCCCCTTAAGTAGATAGAATATGGTTTTGGGCATATAATAATAGGATCCCCCTAAAACCGATATTCTATCTACTTCAGGGGGACTATAGAGTTGTTCTTTGCCGAGCCAGGGCGGGGAGAAACTCCTTCGGTGGCACTGGCCTGACGATTCTGGACACCACTGCAGGGGTACTGGAAAGTCTCTCTGTTTTAGGGCTCAGGGTCTAGGTTATATAGGGATGACGGAAAAGAAAATGGAAGCTACTATTTAGGGTTTAGGGTTTAGGGTCTAGGGTTTGGGGTCAAGGGTTTAGGGTTAAGGGCTAGGGTTTAGGCTTCAGGGTTAAGGGCTTTTGAGGTCTTGGGTTAGGTTAAGAGTTTGGGGAAAATGCACACGCATGTTTACATATGTTCACATGCACATGCAGAAGCTTCCATTTCTTTTGCTTTAACGGAAAAGAAGAGGAACAGGAATATGCGTATACATGTGTTTGTGCACGTACGTGCAGACCTTTGTTTCAGCAGGAATACGTAGATACTTGGATATTTAGACAACTAGCCACATGGATACGCAGCCACATAGGTACATAGATAGATAGATAGATAGATAGATACATACAGAGACAGACAGTCAGGCAGACAGGCAGACGGACAGACAGGCAGACAGAGAGGCAGGCAGAGACAGAGAGGCAGGCAGGCAGGCAGAAAGACCATACAGCATACATGCAAAAATACAAATAAACGTACAAGCAAACAAACATACAAACATACAAACATA
>CAJNIZ010045545.1:30028-44216 GCA_905231905.1 Symbiodinium pilosum
ATTTGGGTCTACATGGGTAGTGGGGTACCAGGTAGTGGGGGTCCTGAGAGTCCCTAGGATGTGGGGGGTGTTCTTACTTGTAGGATTGTCCTGAGAATGGCTGCTAACTCTTTTCTCATGGTAGTCCCCGGAAAAACAGGCAAGATACATTTCTTGGAGGGCTCCATGCCTTAAGGTCCCAGACTTTCAGCCCTGTTGACAGTTGGGAAAATTAAGGGTTCTACCTCGGGGTGTATGGGGATTACATGATAGTTCGTGGGGCTGGATGTTATGGTAGTCCCCTTTTTTTCCCAAACCCCAAGCCCCCATTTAGTTGCTACAGCCCCTAAGTTCTCTCCATGGTCCCTTCTAACTTGTTCCCAAAACCCTAGCGTTTAGAGGCCTAGGGATTGTAGCCCTTATGCAGCTTGGAGACCATTCTGCAAGAGGATCCAAAGAGTCACGCGCGTGCCTAAAATCCAGTCTTGACTTTCCCGAGAATGCAAGCCAGCAGAGCCCTGCTCTGAACCCTAACTCAACCCTCAACCTTAAACCCTAAACCTAAAGCTTCACCTTTAAACCCTGAACCCTTGCCGAGTTCAGAGGACTCGCCCCCAGATGTGGTGCCTCGACGTTCGCCCGATCTGTTTCTGCTGGCAAACTACCAAGAAAGTCTCAAAGACTTGTGAGCTGCTTTCAAAAGTTTAAGGTTATGTGGGGGTATACAGGGTCATAGAAAGTGTCAGGATTGGGTATGTAAGGAGGACGGAGAAGAAAATGCAAGCTATTACTCAGGAATCAGGGTCTAGGGTGCAGGGGATTTAGGGATATTACACCCATCATGAATCAAATGGAAAAGCACGCGGCAAATTAAATGGAACCAGGGCTGGTAGGGATGGAAGGTGTAGGGTTTAAGAAGACAGGTTTTAAGACCGCACCTTAAGTGGCGGCTTAAAGAAAGCTGGTCCCAACTTGGTGAATTTCAGGCTTTGGACTTATTACAAGATGGCCAGGGACAAGGGTTTAAGGCTTTTGAGATTCTCCTCGCGGTTTAGGGTTGCAGAGCCTTTGGGAGTCCATATGCAACAAGGATTTAGGGGTTCAGGGCTCAGGGGTTCAGGGTTCGAGTCCTGGATGCAAAAGGGTTTCAGGGTTTAGGGCTAGAGCAGAGTTTGACGGAATGTCTGGGATTGGACCAAATCCCCATAACATTGCATAGCTTGCGCCCGAAACAGTCCATATACCTCGGGGAGCCTATATCTTTCCCAATGTAATGACTTCAAATATGTCTTCCTGACGGCCTAGGAGAAGTAGATGATGTGTCCTACTGTCTTTGATGCTTTGCTTCCAACTTGTGTGCGCTAACCCTGGTAAGCCCTGGCCCCTCAACCCTAAGCCCGCTTTAGCCTTTACCCGTGCAAAACACGGATCCCTAAAAAATTGACGCCTACAGTGCAAACCTGCAACTAACATGCAAACCTGGAACCAAGCCTATGAATCCCTGAGATCCCTACTGGCAGTGCTGTTTTGAGAAGCCCTGAACCCTTTCATGACCAGGTCAAAGTTTGCAATAGGAGTTTTGAAGTCCCAAGAGTGGGGATCTCTCCATGGGGTTAGGGTTTAGGGTCTAGCGATAAGTATGAGAGTTTGAGGTACCCCACATGAGGCTGTAAGTACAGTTGTTCTACTCGCAGCCCCCACTACACTCTGAGAGCTTCTCGAAAGTACCCGCGTATAATGCTTAAACCCCCCCATGATCCCATGATAATGGAAAGCCATGCTTAATAAACCCCTGCTTGTTAGGGCCTTAATATTAGGATCCCTTTTATAATCCCCATTACGGGGAGGAGGTTTATTAATCACGGGTCTGGGTTAATCCCCATGCATCCCAGTGGGGCAGCACTCCCCTTTTTGTGGAAAACCTCCATGTTGATCATGGTTGAGCTAGAGGGTTCAGGACGTGGAATTTGTAATGTTTCTGTGTCCCTGTTACACATAACCGTCTAACTTACTGGAAGACAGGTACATGGTAAACGGTAGGGGTTCCTTGTACTGATAGCTCAATGTAAGTTTTTGAGCAGCAGCCCAGTGCTTCTTGTGGACTACGTCGGCGTGTAGGCTGCGGCAGGCAGGCGGGTTGCACGCACCGCCCCAGACCCTGAACTGAAACCCTAAATGGTAGTTTCCATAAGTAGGGAGAACGCCAATATAGACCCCAACATACTATGATGCTGAGTATAGGGGGCCCCAAAAAGGGATCCGTAGTTGTCAGAAACCACAATTCCAAGATAGCATACCGTACGCCCTGAGCTCGAAACTGCAATGGGAGGCACATGTAGAGTTTACATGAGGATTTCCCTGAATTAAAGGATGAATTATACTTAGATTTTTGCATTCTGAGTATACTTTCACGTGCTGTAGTACAGGTTCATTTTCAGAGCAGATATCCAAGGTATTTTACTGGTGCGTAAGATAGGGTGGAAGTGGATCCCTACTGTGGATGGAGGAACCTTGCACCACCTGATCTACCTTCTGCCCTAGGAATTGCAACATCTTAGGGGTCCCAGGTGGTGCAAGATTTCCTCCACCCACCGTATCATCATCCTTACATAGTTCCCCTTAAGTAGATAGAATATGGCTTTTGGTATATTATAATAAGACCCCCATATACCCCATATTCCTGGCAGACTATATTATTTCCTGGATATAATGCTTGTACTTATCCCCCAAGCACTAGTGAGTAAGGCAAGGCATGAGGCCTGAGGGAGGCAAGGACATGGCTAGAGAATAGGGTTTGGGGTTTAGGGTTTAGGGTTTAGATACGAGAGGATTTCATATCTCTGGAGGGGCTTGCGAAAATCAGGTGACCTATACTTTAAATAGACACATGAGGGAGGGATACAGTGTCCCTAGGGCTCTATAGGGGTATGCTGGGGTATATAGGGGTGAATAAGGATATATAGGAGTTTACAGCGGTATACAGGGGTATATTGGGGTTTATGGGGGTATATAAGGGTACAGAAAGTTATATAGGGTTCTCTATATAAGTACAGGGCATAGAAAGGTATATGAGGTTATTATATATGGGTCTACATCCTGGCTCCATTTAGGTCATGTCCTTTATTTCAGGGGCATGGGGCTGTCTGGGTTGATAGTCCCGAGACTTCATGATATCTTGTACTCCTACTTCCGTAGGAGTTGTTTCCTGATTTTGGTATAGTATGACCGGCCCTAAGGAAGTCTAAAAAAGAGTATTTTCAGCACAAGGGTCTAGAGGGCTTACAATGCAGCGGAAGCGTCTTGCCCATGCTGCTAGTTTTAGTTGAGGCTTGCACAGCAAGACTTACACCCAGCATATTCGTAACACAACCTGCTTGAGACATATGTTCGCCACAGCAAGTGGGGAAATTTTCCTCGTTTCCAGTGAAGCATCCAGCATTCGTGCAGCCCGGGCTGGTGCCATAGCCGAATGGAGGGGTCCCTGAACCGAGGGGGCCTTTTCCCACTTCTAACGGCATAAGCCTGCATTACTACCATCTCTATGCAGGCGGATTTTAGTCGTGATTTCCGTTTTTTTCCTAGCTGTCCTGTGCCCCACCAATGATAAGCCCCCCCCCCCCCAGAGGGGCAAACTCATAGGGGGTGGGTGTATGTTTGGAGGGTTTCGTATTTCAGGCACAGACGAGGCCCTTAGCTAGGACCGTTTTAAAAGGTTAATCGCAGGGCTGCCTCCCAAAAGCTTGGCCTGTGAGGGCCCCTCCTGCTTCAATGCTCCGGTCGGATTTGACAGTTTCTGAAAATTGGTGGGGGGGAGGAATTTTGAGACACCCCATAGTAAGGACTATAGCATATTGGGGCCTAGATTGGGGCCCCCTACTCATGAAGCCCCCATTTACGTCTAAGGCGCCCAAATGCTTCGAAGAAGCCCGGGGTGGCCAACGTCAGGGCAGAGTCCTCAACAGACAACTGGAGAAAGTATTATGATATAGTCAGGAGAGCAGATTGATCAGGGAATACAGTGTAGGAACTTTCAAAGGGACCGCAGCCCAGAGGACCTTCAAGTTTCTGGAACCTACAACCGGCAGCCGCAAACCCGAATCCCCGCGTCATCACTGAGCCTCCTCCGCCCCGCGCACGTGCGGGATCAAGGGTTTTTTCTTACCGAGTCTTTCACACTCTAAGCCCGAGGAGCCACGGAGGGAATATAGGTATTACCTTAGGGTGCTAGAATAGGGGCAAAGGATATCTTGAACTCCAACTTACACTGGCCTCCATCACTCCAAACAGTAGCAGGCCAACCACCCGAACCATGGAGTCTTAGCCAATGCTGGAAGTTTTCTGGAATAGTTTTTATTATTTCTGTTACCTATAATCCAAATAACCAGCTGAAATAAGAAAAATCTCCCAGGTGTCCAGGGAACTTAGAGAAGGTTGCATCTTAGAGTCCCTCAGGAGTCACAGTTCTGCTGTTGATGCCCGTGTTGGTATTAGGAGGTGTTACCCGACAAGATAAAAGGCTCTGCCCTGCGGTTAAGCCGTTAGTGCATGATTTTACTCCCAGACGGCGTGTCGCAAGCATGGACATGGTGATCTGTGACCCCGCAATGCTGGATTATGGTTATATAAGCGCGTGCACCGCGAAAAGATTGGCATGATATGTAAAAGTTGCAGCAATGCAAAACAGTGTGTGGCTAATCAAGAGGTCTCTAACAGGCTCCTGTGTTGGACGGTTTCCGCTGGAGGCAGTCTCTCAAGCAGGAAGTGTACAGGTTGACTACCCTACAGCCCTAAACCCTAAACTCTAACCCCTAAGGCCGTAACGCCTAAACTCTAAACCCTACAACCCTAAGCCCTGAAAACATTTAAAGCCCTACACCCTACCCTACCCTACACACATGGCCTGAAGAGTCATTTCCACGACTTTCCTAGGTTGAGGGCGCAGGGTTGCAGATTGCTTGTAAAGCCAGTTAGGCACATGTCTCAATTCATTTTATTATCACATAGCGATTACATAGGGATTATATTCCCATACCCCCTACTAAGCACCAAAAGCCCTTTTCGAATCCCTACTGTAGTTTCCTGAGCTTCTGGGTTCGGCCGATTGTGTCTTACGCGCAAGGTGGGTTGCCGGCTTAGTAGCTTCTTGGGCTCCCTGTGGGATAGAACGGTCTGTGGACTAAGGAACCATGACTGCCGTAGATTCCTTCGAGTTTCGGATGGCTGTCGAGCGCAATCTCAAAACTCGAAGCCTTAAACCGTGCCCTAGACCCATACAATGTACAACCCTCTTGCACTGTTGACCCCAATATAGACCCCCAAATAGTATAGTCCTTATTATAAAGACACCCAAATGGTACCCCAAGTTTTGGGGGGCAATCACCAAGTGGTGCGCCAACCGACCTCTGAGTCGGGCGTTCCGAAACCCTACGGGAGTCGACCGTGTGCGCGAAAAGTGATGACTTGGTAGTTTCCCTAAATAGGGGGACCCCATTGCAGACTGCAAAATTCTTCCCCCCGAAAGAGTACTCCTAATTTTGGGAAATCACAATTTTTTCTCCAGACCATGGGACCTTTGTCTAGGAGTCTATTGTTTATGCTGGGGGCAGATGGGCGTGTTCAGAGAGTTTTGGGTTATTTTGCAACTGTGAGCCCTTGTTCTACATCCGGGGGTTCCATCAATGAAAGAGGTGTAGTAGTTGGGGGGTCAACGGGGTGAATTGAAGATTGAGAAACGATTGAGAAATGTGGTCACCGGGTTTCATGAATGCTGTATGCCCGAAATTTCAAGCCCTGAACTTTCTGCACGGTTCAGGGTTTAGGTCTTGTTTCTTCACCTTTGAGGTGCACGGCTAGGTAGGAAAACGCTCAAGCTATAGCCAGGTTCCAACCTGTCCGGCCCTGCCGTTCCCACTGCAGATGGTTAAAGCGCTTCGTAACATGCCTACCTAGCCCCCTAAACGCCAAACCCCTGTATAATGCCAGTTTCCATTTAATTTTCCATGTTCTTGGCCATTCGAGTCTCCATTATTGGGGGAAACATACCCTTATCAGTCCCTAAACCCTAGATGGTAGTTTCCATTTTCTTTTCCAACATCCTCATATACCTTTCTAATCCTTTATATAACCCTGTATGATCTTATGTTATATAAACATAAGCCCATATACCTCTATGTTAAATACCTTTATATAACTCTTGGATCCCCGGTAGAAAGCCATACGTCTAGTATAGTCTAATATATAATATAACCCTACATACCCGTATGTACCCTATATAACCCTCTATATATATACGCACACTTTCCTATATACCCACTATGTACCCGTATATAGCCTTGTATATATACATACATACATACATACATACATACATACACATGCATGCATGCATACCTACCTACGTACATACATAAATACGTACGTACGTACGTACGTACATACCTACCAACCAACCTACCTGCGTCTGTTCACATACACTTACGTATGTGTATATATACATGTATACATATATATGTATATATATATATGCGCATATACTATAGACGTGTTCACATGTAAGCATGCATACACCCCTGTCTAAGTACTTGTAAATGCGCACTTTATACTTAGACTCATCTGGTAGTTCTCATGCATAGGGAATCCCGGCATAGACCCCCAAAGTACTCTAATCCTCATTGTGGGGACCCCCAAACACCCTAAGCGCTAAGCCTTAAACCCCGATTTAGACCGTCACCTACCCTAAACCCTAAACCCCTAAACCCTAAACCCTAAACCCTAAGCCCTAAGCCCCAAACCTTAAACCCCCATTTAGACAGTCACCTACCCTCAACTCACCCTGCAGCGCGAGAGGATTCCCTCTCCACCTTGTGGCTCATGGGCTTGGATGATGACTTCGAGAAGGCTATATTGGGGTTATATTAGGGTTATATTAGGGTTATAATTTGGGGTTATATTAGGGTTATATTGGGGTTAGATGATGACTTCGAGAAGGCCGGAATATACCCCCAATAATGGAGAATCGAAAATGAAATGGAAACTGAAATTATGACTGTTTAGGGTTTGGGGGTTTAGAGGTTTAGGGGTTTAGGGTTCAGGGGTTTTGGGGTTTAGGGTTTAGGGCTTAGGGCCTGGGGTTTGGGGTTTATGGCCTTGCGTTTGGGTTTAGGGTTAAGGCCCCTACAGCCCTACACCTTGAGCGCCAAGCCTGGAAACCTATACCCGAAGCAGCTCAAGTCATCAAACCCCAAACCCTGAACCCGAAGTCCTCAAATGATGCCTTAAACCTCGCTCCAGTTGTGGGGCTTGCTTGCCAGGGGGCTTCAGCCGCCACTGCATCATGATTCATGTATTCAGGGGCATGTAAGGGCGGTATTCAGGGTTAAGGGCTTAGGGTCAGGGGGGGGCCCCGAGGCAAAAACCTTTTTTACATTTTGATTGTGGGTCAATCCCCCTTACAGTAACTTACAGTTTTCTGTCCCTAAAGGGGTTTGATTAAGGGGTATTATCGCCTCTATTGCCTACTGTGGTAGCAATACAGTAACTTCGAGGGGAATGATTTGGACCTAATATAATCCCTATATAGTCCCTGTAGAGTATACAGAGGGCAGTATGGCGAGCCCTTACCTCATTCCCTTCTCGTGCCAAGCATCAAGTACCAGGGTTTCGGGTTTAGGGTGTCGGGAAGATTTGTGCGAATGTGCCTGCTCCCTATCAGAGATCTAACTGCTGCTGCTGGTCCCAGAATCCCCTTATTTCCAATAGATCCAACTCTTCACCCCAAAACCCTCAGGCCTAATCCTGACAAGGAAATCCTGCACCAGCCTAAGACCTTCAAATCCTGGAGACTACAGAACTTGAGAGATCCACCCTGAACCCCCAAGCCTGAAGCCCCTACACCCCAAAACGGAAACCCCAAAACCCTAAATTCTGAACCGTGGCGGTGCAAGCTTCGGTAGTTGCTCAACATTTCTGCTTCCTAAAATGGCCATTATTGAAAGGCAGTCCCCCTCATCCAACAAACGTTGCTTTCCCAAAGGGCCTCCCCTAAACCCTAAATCCTAAATCCTAAACCCTATACCTCTAGGTCAATCCAATTTCCTCCACCATTCGTCGGGTCCCCGAAGATGGCTTCAGAATCCCAAGAGTCTCCTCTCGAATCCCTATATGAGCTATAGTCTAAACCCCTTAGAGGGGGTATTATATAAGGGCTATAGCGGACGGGACTACTATAGGGGATATTAAGGGAGATACTAGGAGTTTAGACTATGGCTTATATATGCTGAACCCTATACCCAAACCCTAAATCCTAAACCCGAAACCCTAAACCCTAAACCCTAAACCTTAAGCGTTCCTAGTGGGGTCCTGGCAGGGCGTCAAGTTTGTGCGGGACGACCTCGACTTCGACCGGGCAGACTCGGACGTGTCTGTGTTTGAGTTAACGATCAGGGCGCCTGGAGCTCGGTGCCAAGGGTTTAGGGTTTAGGGTTTAGGGCAGGTTAGGATTTTATGATCATAATAGGGATACANNTTCTGTTAACCCTAGGTCAAAATCCTAACCTGGTTTAGGGCGTAGGGTTCCGGGCTTAAACCCTAAAACCTGGGGCTTATACCCCAGAGCCCGAGCCCTAAACCCTAAACCCTAAATTCTCAGCTGTAAACCCTGATAGGTGCACGGTACAGTGAGTCAGGGAGTTATCGCTAAGGGTGTAGGGGTAGGGTTAAGATATGGACCTGCAAGGATTTCAATACTTCCCCCACGATCCTGATATTCATCAGGAAGCATCTAGGCATGTATGTAATTCGAGGAATGATATGGTAACCCTTTCTCGACCTACCCAGACAATTTTTCTAAACCCTAAACCCTAAACCCCCTAAACCCTAAACCCTAAACCCTAGGTCCTACTGTAAATTCCCTAGAACCCCCAGAATCCCTGTAGAATCAACTTGCAGGCCTTATCGGTCCCTCAAGGCTCATTTGTTTTCTGAACCTAATATAGGGGCCTAAGTAATTACCAATAAAATGGTTCTATATTCCTTATATAAACCTTTGAAACCACAATACTGTAGGGGCCTAAGTAATTGCCAATATTATGGTTCCATATTCCTTATATCATTTTGGTCTATGGTACCTCAACTGGACCTCAAGATGATATTGGTAATTATTCAGGCTCCTGTAGTACCAGTAAGAAGAGCTGAGAAGGAGTGCCTCATTGTCGCAAGATTAGGAGGGGCGAGCAGGTGTTAGGGTTTAGGGTTTAGGGGTTTAGGGTTTAGGGTTTGGGGTTTAGGTTGGTATTGCGCGTGAGAACAGTCAGGGGTCACAAGTCATAAAATAGGACAGTTGTAGTGGCAATGGGGATAGGTGCAATGTTGCAAGGGTTTGGTGGTTCTTGTGATTGTAGTGGAGATGGGGTTGTTGTTGGTGGTGGTTCTACTGTACCTCGTACTTGTATGAATATGTTGATTTTTTGATCTTACTACTGCCCCTATCACGAGTATGCGCAATCGCTGCCACCAATTGTCATGGCCTATCCTGAAAACACAAAATAGATAGTAATTTCCGTTGTATTTTCAACTACGCCAAGAATCCCAAACTGACAATATCCCTATATTACCCCTATAATATCCCTTTCTAAGCCCCATATAACCACTATATCCCATTTAAAGGCTTGGCGGCCTTCTTGGTGCACATACGCTTTCAGGCAAAGAGGCACGGCCTGAGAAGAGTTCTACCGAAAGCCCAAGAACCTAGGGTTTAGGGTTGAAAGTTTATAGGATACAGGGGGACATTTTGGGAGTTCCATTTGTTGAGCCTTTAGGGTGGTGTGGATGCGATAGTCCTTAGGAGCCACAAGCTTCGTCACATAGCAGGCGCTACTCCTCTTCTCCAAATAACTCCTCTTAAATGCTTCCAGCAACTCAAATGTGGTTCTTCGACCACTGAGGTTAAGCACGCGCTATTCCGCTTCTATGGCTACCGTTTATGGTTTGTGTGGATATGCTCAAAACAGGGGACCCTTTCGAGACCCTAAGGATCCGTTGGGATTCCATGGGCCCCCTTTCAGGATTTTATGGGCGTTGCTCTTGAGAATCTCCTGTTTCGATTCATGTCGTCCCTAAGAAGGATCATCCGCCTACAAATAGTGACCACAAGGGATATATGGTTATATAGAAGAGCCATGTTGTTCCGATTGTCCACGTCTTTCGCGTGAGGGAATTGCCCTAGACCCTAAACGATCCCTATACATCCTCCATATAGACCCTGCATCATCCCTCAGCCCTATCCCCTAAGCCCGTAAACCCCAAACCCTAATCCCTAAACCCGACACCTCAAGCCCTAAACCCGACACCCCAAGCCCTAAGCCCAAAACTCCAAGCCCTAAACCTGTAGCCTTCGCCTCTAAGACCAAGCCAGGACCTGTTAGTGCGTGCTCAAGAGCTGGGCAATCACCTTCTACCCGCCTTCAAAACGAATTCAAGGCTAGGGTCTGGTTCAGGGTTTAGGGTTAGGGTTTGGGGCTCCTTATTAGGGTTTAGGGTTTGGGGCTCCTTACTAGGGTTTAGGGTTAGGGTTTGGGGCTCCTTACTAGGGTTTAGGGTTAGGGTTTGGGGTTCCTTATTAGGGTTTAGGGTCTAGGGTTTGGGGCTCCTGATTAGGATTAGCGGTTTTGGGTTTCGGGTTGGCGGCTCCTCATTAGGGTATAGGGTTTGGATGTGGCGTTTGGGGTTTAGAAACCAAGCACTTTTCAAGGGGCCATGAGAAGCATTGTGCTATTCGGGGCGTGAGTGTATCTAGGGCTCCCTTGAAATCTTTGTGGAGGTATGTATTGGATGTTAAGAAGAAACCATGGGTCATCTAGAGGGGCTACAGGGCTATGTAGGGTTAAGGTTTTAGGGTTTATGTAGGGTTTATGTGGAGGGTATATTGGATGTATAGGGTGTGGTGTTTAGGGTATACTCTTGCCGAAAGAAAGATGGAATCTCATCTCGCCCTTGTAAGAGAGCGGTGGTCTTTGTAAGGACTTTCTTGCTGTTGAGAGTTCAGTGTTTCGAGCTATAGGGCTTGGGGTTCCATGTCATCTTGGGTGAGGTCGCGGTTTAGGGTTTAGGGTTTAGATTATAATACCCACCGATCTTGTTTTGCGCGTTTGGTCTAGGAGTGGGGGGGGGGAATAAGAAACCAGGGGGTGGGAGCAGGACTAGGTAGTGGAGATCGTAGTTCTAGTAGTACACGCATAAGACAATTCAGTAGACTCGGGATATTTTCGAGCGGACAATATTACCTAAACCACAAAACACAAGCAAAATGATACACCTAAACCCATAGTAATAGCCCTAAAGGCAAGTATTTTACATACTTTTGGGTACTAGGTACTACTATTGTCATCGGTTTGTTATTGCCGATGGACCTTGTCTACACCTTCGGTGATTGAATTGCGCTATCGTCAGAGTTCCTCCAGAGCCTCCACATCGGTGTTTCCACTTCCAGTGCGACGTTTTGGGATTTATCAACCTTTTTAAGGGCCTCCATAGGGACATAGGGCTTAGGATTTATGTACATATACATGTATACACATGTATAGCGGGTATATGGAGATGTAACGGGATGAAGGCTTCGCGTATATACGCCCCCCCCAAAGTCCTGATGTATGTTTTTGCCTTTTTATATCTTTTCTTGGTCGGTGAAAGTTCTTTCCCTCAGGAACCCAAGTGGGGGCGTGTATGGGGGTTCCTAATTCAGGTGATGCCGGATATCCTTTTTGATTCACAGTGGGAGTGACCAGGAAAGAGTAGGGGTCCTCCTTCGCCAGGAAAATACCCAAAACCCAAGATACATCCTAAACCTTAACCTAAACCATAAACCTAAACCCCATCTGTGGAAGTCGAAGCCATCCCAAAACTTGATGCTCATGCAGCAGTTGTTCACATGATGCGTGGAACTTGCTTCTGCCGTGAACCCCGAATCTTAAACCCGTTAGGGGTTAGGGTTTAGGGCCCTGCTCGAAGGTTCTAGGGTTTTATTCCGAATAACGATTCCTGAAACCCAGTAGAGTGGACCTATAACCCAACATACAACTGCGCATGAACCCTCTGTATCCCTACAAATCCACGCATGTCCCTAGAAGATGCCCAGGTAGTCTTCAAGCCCCACTTATGACTTCCAACAAGACGCCCTAAACCCCTAACCCCTGAGATAAACCTTGGGTCATGCCACCCCTCAGTAACAGTTGGATAATAATTATAATAGGGATATATATAGCCCTTAAATTGGACCCCTAATGTAGACTGCTACTGGGTGGGGGCAGTACCCAACCTAAACCCTAGTCCCTAAACCCTAATCCCTAAACCCTAAGGACCCTAAACCCTAAACCCTGAACCCTAAACCCTAAACCTCAACCCTAAACCCCTAAACCCCTAAAGAGGATTCCGTCGCCTACGGTCAATCTTGCACGTGGAACCAGCAAAGCGAGTACTCAGCCTGTCATCCTCTCTGAGGCGCAGATGAGTGGTATTTCACTTCGGGATATTATGATACCCATTATAGAGTAAGATTCTATCCTCCTTTTGGGGTTTAGTATTTCATATAAGGAACATAATCTTACTGGGTTTACCCTCTCTGAGGCGCAGATGGGGTTTAGGGTTTAAGGGTTTAAGGCTTTTTGGGTTTAAGGGTTTTGAGGTTTAGGGTTCAGGGTTTGAGGGGTTTAGGGTTTGAGGGGTTTAGGCTTTTAGGGTTTGGGGTTAGCTTACAATTTGGGGCCTAAATGGTCACCAATAGTAGGTTCTAGATGCCTAGGCCCTAGGGACCCCTGAGCTCTAAAACCCCAAGCTCTGAATCCCTAAGCCCTAAACTTTGAACTCTAAGGGTTTAGGGTTTAGGGGTTTAGGGTTTAGGGGTTTAGGGTTTATGGGTTTAGAGGTTTAGGGCTTAGGGGTGTCTCAGTGAGGGGGTGCGCTGGTGCTGGTAGCCCTGACCTGCAGGAGCCCACAATATACCCAAAGCCATATTCTGTCTAATTAAGGGGGACTATAGGTCCAAGACCTTAGAGTGACCAGTCAGCTTTCATTCCCCCGCGCCCTATAGACTTTGAAGTGGGTTGCGGGGAACAAGTGCGTGACTTCCTAGATTTTCTTTCAATGCCTGAGCGAAGACAGGCTTTTCCCAAATCTGCGAATCCCTAAACCCTAAACCCTAAACTCGTAAAATTGCGCAGTCTCGGCTTAGCAGGGCTGAAGATGTTTGAGCCTGGTTGTCACAGCTCCGTTTTCCCGAAACGCAGAGCAGCCGGCACAAATTCATTTGTATCTTGTTCACATGGTGGTTTCCATAAGTAGGGGAGGCCCAAAATAGGATTATCGGTATTCTAGAAACTCCCAAAAAGGGGGTCCCGTGGGGTCCCATTCTTGGAAACCCTAAACCCCAATGACCCTAATGCCTAAACCCTATATATGCCTACTATATAGCGCTATGTATCCCCTGTAAACGTCTTCAAAGGGATCTAAGTATGATCGTCGAAGCTGTTGCCATGATTGATGAAGCCAGCCAATCTGTGAGGAGCATGCAACTTCAGAGCTGTGCTTGTCGTTTTGCTTAGAGTGGTGGCTTGGTATCAGGCCCGCCAAAGAAAGGGACGATCAAGCAAAAAGGAATTAGGATTCAGAGATCAGGGTTTAGGGTTTAGGGTTTAGGGATTAATCTTTAGGGATTAGAGTTTGGCTCAGGAAAGGATGCTGGGGTAATGGAAAAAAGTGGAAAGTACTATATACTGGACAATCAAGTGGAAAAGAAAATGAAACATGACATGGAAACTTGTTTTATGTAAGGATGTCTAGGGATTATATGAACCACTTTCAAAATTAGGCCTACCAAGGGTCCATCACGCGGGGTCATAGGGGCCCTGTTGGCAGTGTAGTATAGTCCCGACTAATTTGTCTAGCAGCAACCCATGTCCATTAGTTCTATGGGATATACTGTATTGACTGTAGCTGATATAGTGTCGTCTAGCATAAGACCACAAAGTACAGTATAGTATACTCTACCATACAGTATAAGACAGGTGTATAGAGTATGGTACAATGCGATTTCATATACTTCAATCTTAGGCCCCAAGCCCTAAGCCCTAATTTCCTAATCCCTGAGACTCTAAAACCTTAAACGCTATATCCCTAATCCCTAAACCCTAAACCCTAACCCCTAAACCGCAATCCCTAA
>CAJNIZ010045546.1:0-15166 GCA_905231905.1 Symbiodinium pilosum
GTCCCACGCGGGTCCTATGCGGTGGGTCCCACGCGGGTCCTACGCGGGTCCTATGCGGGTCCCACGCACCTCCCACGCAGGTTCCACGTTACGCGGGTTACGCGGGTCCTGCGCGTGTCCTATGTGGGTGGGTCCTATTCAGGTCGAAAACGGGTCCCACGCGGGTCCTATGCGGGAAATCCCACGCGGTGCGGGATGCGGCTCCCACGCAGGTCCTAAGTGGGTCCCATGCGGGTCCCACGTGTGTCCTACACGGGTCCTACACAGCTATGCGGGCCCTATGCGGGTTTCGCGGGTTCACGAGACCTTATGAACTCCTAAGCGGGTCCCATGCGGGGTTCAACGCGGGTCCTACTGGGTCCCGCGGGACCCACGCGGGGCCATTGCGGGTCCTACGTAAATCCGACGCAGGTTCCATGTTGGTGCTACACGGGTCCTACGCGGGTCTTTGAAGGGTCCCACTTGGGTTTGGCGCGGGTCCCTCAGGAACTAGACATTTCCCACGCGGGTCCCACGCAACACCCACAGTTTTGCTGGCCAAAGGCCGTCGTCAGCAGCAAGGTTTATTTGAATTTTACCCATGCCGCGATGCAAGTGCCTCCATGGCTCATTTCTTCAGGGCGTGAGGCTGTTGATCTCAGGGTCGGGAGTTCGAGCCTCCTTGGGAGCGAGCCTGTGTTGCGGGCAGCTGCATGTGTAATCAAGCAAAAAGACGAACGTAGGCGCGGAGGATGTTCTCAAGGCAAGCCTTTGGTAAGAAAATGGCCTTCTGGGAAATTTGTTCACGCCCTCTTTGGTATCTTTTACACACATGGAAAAAGTCAACATGGCTGAGAAACATTCCCCAAGTCTTTTTTTGAGCCCAGTTTCTGGCAGGGCTAAAACTTTGCCTGTGAGACAAGCACAAGCTCTTGTATGGAACCACCAAAACTGTTTGAAGTGTGATAAAATTGTTTGGGTGTGTGTAAATAACGGTTATGTGCATTTGTACCTTGCAGTTGCCTTTTTCAGGCCAAACCTGAAGCAAGTTTCACAAGACAATCATTTGGAATTGGGTTTTCCATCTTGGAGGGAAGGTTCGTGGGCAAAAAATTCAATGCAACAAATACGCATTTTTTTATGCTGGAGTTAGATTCAACCTTTTAGTTGTTTGGCACAGATTCCTGCCAGAAGGAAAAATGCTGCGTGAATGTTGCGTGAACACAAGGAGATTGTCCAAAATTTGAACAACGAAAAGATTTTGGCCCGCGTAATCACGGACTTTGGCCTTTTTGCAGGCCTTTTGCTTTCCAGCACTTGGAGGTGTTAGCACAACTTTGTTGATTGTTCTTGACTGATATGACAGCACGGTGACACATTTTTTGCCGCAGATCTTGGAAGCATTGTTTGCACCACAGCGGACAAAAAAAAACAGCGTGACATTAACCTTCCAGCCCAAATAGGACGCTGGTGAAAGGATATAAAGGGCTAGGTGGGGCCGTTAAAGCAACATTACGATTTGAAGAATTTGGCCAAAATGATGATGAAGAATGATCTCTGCCTGAATTTTTCCGTAGTTGCGCAGGAATTATTGACGTGTGTCCGAAAAAAAATCAACGAAATAACAATTTCCAAAATTGGAAATTGCTTACCAATTCTGGTTTTTACGTACGCGTTCGATACCAGAAGTTCCTATGAGAATTGACGTGAAGCACTTTATTTGAAAGACAATCCAGGACCAGGGGCAAGAAACATTCAAATCCCTGGAAATTCTCAATATTGTGTTTGGTATGCAAGGATATGAATCATGAAAGACGAGCCCCAAGCAAGAGAATGATAATAGGGGAAATAAAAACAACAAACGAAACAAAAAATCTGAACGATGCAGAGCGATCAGCCGTCCAAGGAATTTTATTGATTATATAATCAATCAAACAACCAAATAAATAACACGTGAAAAATATCATAACCAAATATTTACATCATTGAATTAAAAAATTGACAAAACTCGATAATGATAAATTGAAGGAAATATACGGAGAATTTAGAAAGGCTAATTGCAAAATGATAGAATATGAAATTATTTCTATTAAAGAAAAATGAAAGAAAAAGAATTCCACGTTTAATATATATTCCAAATGAATATTGATTCTAGATTATTTTTATAAATTGAAGATTCTTTGAAATTCAAATTATCAAAAAGAATCACGAATAGAATTCCAAGAATCTGGGCTTGATATCGCAAAGAAAGAATAATTGGGAGTCCAAAAATTCGAAAAGGAACTAATTTTACAAAAATACTCATAAGAAAAATATATATGAAAATCCAGATCGCAATAATTCTATATTAATAATGCGAAATTTGAAAATTATGAAGAAATAAAATCAAAAGATTTTATTATTCCGAGAATAGATATGAATCATGTAATCTAGAAGGAGATACGAGACCCCGCCAAATCTAGATTCTCGGAAATCATCAGAAATATTTATCACGAATAGAAATGACAAAGATATAAGAAAATCTATCGGGCCTGAAAGTTTAGCAACGACGGCCACAGAGAACCAAACCTATCTAGATGAAGATCCAATGATAGCTATCAATAATTATAGATCATGAAAAGAAATCAAAAAGATAAACGAATTTGAAGAGCTGAACAATCTTTTAGACTTATCATTCATAGATATGAGAAAAAAAACAAAAAACATCAAAGAAAGAGAAAATATAATAAATTAAATCGAAATCAAAAATCCGAATATGACCGTCTGCAGAAATGAATCCTAAAGACTTACAATGAGATTTAAATGAATAAAAAGAATATGAAATACATCAACCGATTACGTTAAACCTACATCCCGACAATGCCTTTCGCAAATCGTACGAAAAATGAAGAGAATCAAAATGAGACCCAACAATAAATAATCTATCAATTTTATCTCAATTATGTCAAGAAAGAATATAAAATTAAGAAACATGAAAATTAGCAAGAGAAAATCTTCGATATAATTTCTAAATATATATATTAAATATATTTTAAAAATTATTTAAGAATTTCTTTCTTTTTCATCATAGAATCAAATAATGAACAATTCTTTGAAAATTCTACGACAAAAATAATGATATCAATATTATGAATTTTAAATTATATGAAGAAATATATATATGCTACGAATGATTTCTAGTATCTTTCTAGAAATTCAAATTATTTAATCATTATCATTAAAATCAATCAAATAAAATATTTCAAAATAAATATCTGATTTTTTTTTCTCCCAAGAATTTTAAAAATTAATTTTCAAGAAATTTTCCTCTTTTCTCTCTCTTTCCTCATCTCTCCTATCTCTCCCTATCATTTTTCGTCCGTCTTTCCTCCTCTCTCTCGTCCCTTATTTCCTCTCTTCTTTCCTTATTCTCCTCTCTTTTCTCTCCTCCTCTTTCCAATCTTCTTTCATCTCTTCTTTCTCCTCTCCCTTTCCTCAGTCTTCTCGCCTTACTTTTAGCCTATCCTCTCATATTTCTTTCTCCTCTCCTTTGTCCTCTCCTCTCCTCCTCAATCTTCTTCCCGCCGCTCTCCTTTGCTGACCTCTCTCCTCCTTCCTCTCTCTTCCCTTTTTTCCTGTCTTTTCAAAAATGACGACAATTCTGGATTCCAGGACCACGACGCGCCCGATCCCCGTGAATTGACACTTTTGAGACGCGAAAACTTAGCGCTGGTGACGACAGTTCTACGCTTCGCGACAACAACCCCCCGATCCTAATGACTGTTGACACTTTTGAGACGCGAAAACCCAAAGCAAGTCCAAAAGAGCAATCCCCCAAAGGCGACGACAGTTGTGCGTTTCGCGACGGTTTTCGGCTGCGGACGCTTGCGAACCCACGGTGCGAATGCTCCGCATGGATTTCGCGTTAACTCCCAACCCCCAGACCCTTCTGCTGCGCATTGGGAATGATCAATATCATTTTTTTCAACAACTAGCACGTCTTCGAAACTTTGTTTTCCATCTAAATACATGTAGGCATTTCTCCTTATCCTCCAGCCGTGCTCTTCTGGAGGATAGCGCGTGAAGAATGCTGTTGCGTAGCAATCGCGCTTGCCATAGAAAATAAACTAGACCCCGATTATCCCGACAGCATTCAATTCCACGTTAGTAAGGGACGCGTATCTGGTAGTGTTCTACGCGCCGCGGTCGTGGTGCGGCGCAGTTGCTGTGGTGTACGTGAACAGTGGTGCAACGTAGGTGGTGCCAGGTCTGTGGGTGATGTATAGCTGTTGAAACGCATGTGCATTGTTTAGATGTCTTGGCATGTGGGCATCGATTACGAACACAATTCTAATACTACGGTTTTTGCATTGGTTTCGCAGCCGCCGAATTCCAGTACCATGGCATTTGCGGTGGTTTCGCAACCGCCGAATTCCAGTACCATATGGCATTTGCGTAATTTTCGCAAGCGCCGAATTCCAGGACCACGGTATTTGCGGTGGTTTCGCAAACCCTGAATGCCAGTACCATGGTATTCGCGGTGGTATCGCAAGCGCCGAAATCCAGTACCACGGCATTTGTGGTGGTTTCGCAAACATATTTGCGGTTGTTTCGCAACCGCCGAATTCCAGTACCATATGGCATTTGCGTAGTTTTCGCAAGCGCCGAATTCCAGTACCACGGCATTTGCGGTGGTTTCGCAACCGCCGAATTCCAGTACCATGGTATTTGCGGTGGTTTCGCAAGCGCCGAATTCCAGTACCATGGTATTTGCGGTGGTTTCGCAACTGCCGAATTCCAGTACCACGGTGTTTGCGATGGTTTTGCAACCGGCGAGTGCCAGTACCACGGTATTTGCGAAGGTTTTGCAACCGCCGAGTTCCAGTACCACGGTATTTGCGAAGTTCTGCAGCCGCCGAATTCCAGTACCACGGTGCTTGCGATGGTTTTGCAGCCGTCGAATGCCGGTACCACGGTATTTGCGGAGGTTTTGCAACCACCGAATTCCAGTACCACGGTATTTGCGGTGGTTTTGCAACCGCCGAATTCCACTACCACGGTGTTTGCGGTGGATTTGCAACCGCCGAATTCCAGTACCACGGTATTTGCGGAGGGTTGGCAGCCCGAATTCCAGTACCACGGAATTGTATTTGGGTTTTGCAACCGCCGAATTCCAGTACCATGGCATCTGCGGTGGTTTTGCAACCGCCGAATTCCACTACCACGGTATTCGCGGTGGATTTGCAACCGCCGAATTCCAGTACGACGGTATTTGCGGAGGGTTGGCAGCCGCCGAATTCCAGTACCACGGAATTGTATTTGCGGTGGTTTTTGCAGGCCCCGAATTCCAGTACCATAGTATTTGCGGTGGTTTTTTGCAACCGCCGAATTCCAGTACCACGGAATTTGCGGAGGGTTTGCAACCGCCGTATTCTAGTACCACCACGGTATTTGCCGTGGTTTTGCAACCGCCCAACTCCAGTACCATGGTATTTGCGGTCGATGCGCAACCGTCGAATTCCAGTACCACTGCATTTGCGAAGGTTTTGCAACCGCCAAATTCCAGTACCCCGGTATTTGCGGTGGTTTTGCAACCGCCGAAATCCAGTACGACAGTATTTGCGGTGGATTTGCAACCGCCGAATTCCAGTACCACGGCATTTGCGGAGGTCGTGCAACCGCCGAATTCCAATACCATGGTATTTGCGGAGGTTTTTGCAGCCACAAAATTCCAGTACCACGGAATCTGCGGTGGTTTCGCAGCCCTCGAATTCCAGTACCGTGGTATTGGTGGTGGTTTCGCAACCGCCGAATTCCAGTACCACGGCATTTGCGGAGGTTTCGCAACTGCCAAATTCCAGTACGACAGTAGTTGCGGTGGTTTCGCAACCCCCGAATTTCAGTACCATGGTAGTTGCGGTGGTTTCGCAAGCGCCGAATTCCAGTACCACAGCATTTTCGGAGGTTTTTCAACCGCCGAATTCCAGTACCACGTATTTGCGGTGGTTTCGCAAACCCTGAATGCCAGTACCATGGTATTTGCGGTGGTTTCGCAAGCGCCGAAATCCAGTACTGCGGTATTTGCGGTGGTTTCGCAAACGTATTTGCGGTGGTTTTGCAAGCGCCGAATTCCAGTACCACTGTATTTGCGGTGGGTTGGCAACCCCCGAATTTCAGTACCATGGCATTTGCGGAGGTTTCGCAGCCGCCGGCTCACGGAAACGTCGATTCCAGTACTGAACTTGTACTGCGATTTAACGAAATTCCGGCCGGCTCACGGAAACGTTGATTCCAGTACTGAACTTGTACTACGATTCAACGAAAGTCCAGCCGGCCCACGGAAACGTCGCTTGCAGTACCAAGCTCGTACTACGAAAGAACGAAATTCCAGCCGGCGAGCATAAATTCGCAGGACGCTCCACGCGTCGATCGCGAACAGAATTCTGAGGACGCTCCGCGCGCCAGCACCGCAAACGGCTGAAAACCACGAGAGGGTTGTCGATCGCGAACAGAATTCTGAGGACGCTCCACGCACCAGCGCCGCAAACGGCCAAAAACCACGAGAGGGTCGTCGATCGCGAACAGAATTCTGAGGACGCTCCACGCACCAGCGCCGCAAACGGCCGAAAACCACGAGAGAGTCGTCGATCGCAAACAGAATTCTGAGGGCCCGCCGAAAACAGCGAGAGGGTTCGCAATTTGCGTTCAAAACTTGCGCCGCGCCACAACGGGAGCGATTCGACGCGCACGAAACCCGCAGAGGGTTCGCCGGCTACGAGACCGATTCGCACGGCGCCACAACGGGAGCGAACGATCCCCGCAGAGGGTTCGCAGTTCAGGTCAGACATTTCGCACGGCACCACAACGGGAGCGATTCGACACGTACGATCCCCGCAGAGGGTTCGCAGTTCAGGTCAAACATTTCGCACGGCGCCACAACGGGAGCGATGCGACACGCACGATCCCTGCAGAGGGTTCGAACCCGAGCTTCAAAATTCGCACGGCGCCAAAACGGAAGCGATGCGACACGCACGATCCCCGCAGAGGGTTCGAACCCGAGCTTCAAAATTCGCACGGCGCCACAACGGGAGCGATGCGACGCGCACGAAACCCGCAGAGGGTGCGCTCCGACAATTCCCGATGACCCTACCCCGGCTTAAAAAAAAGAGAAAATAGAAGGCGATGTGAAGGCGATGTGTGCAAATGCTGTGGCGCGGTGTAAGTGAGCGGTGTAAGTGATGGAAGGCATTGGTGTGGTGTCATGTAGGAGCGAGGCAAATGCTGCGGCGTATTGTATGTGACCTGCGTAAGTGAAGACTGTCGCGCAGTGTATGTGCGCGGTGTATGTGAGTGGTGTATGTTAGTGTAGACTGTCGCGTGGTGTGTGGAGGCTGTGTAAGTGTTGTGCTGCGTAAGTGTTGTGGTGCGAGTGAGGCTACCGTTTTTTGCAAGGAACCCTTCGCCATGCTTTCGGGAAAATGGATAATGAAAAGGAAAAGCCGTCCCAGGAACCTGAGGAAAAGAACTGCAATATCCATGTCACGGCCACCTTAAATTATGTAAAGCGAAGGGCGTCTTACTCGCAAAGACCAGTGCCGCAGCTACAGTCTGTATATACTATTTCCGTGCTGCTTGGCTCTGACAGCGCTGCTTCTTGAGTTCAAGCCTCCGCCTGGCCCAAAAGCCGCGACTCCCAAACCTTAACACCATAAGACGGCTTGGTGCAACCCCGACTCTGTAGACTTGAAGGGGCTCGAGCCCCAAAGTGGGATTGCCCCACTAGTGGCTTTCTGTTCGTGCTAATGATTCACTTCTTCATTTGAAAAAAACGAAATATTTTAAAAACATGGAATTTTAAAAGATTCAAAAAAGCAAGGATCGTTGCCCCTGCAGCACATTTCACTCAGCTTGCATTGGCCAAACAGCAGCTGGAAGATGTTTAGTGAATCTTTTGTTGTTTCTCGGCATCTATACTACCAATATTGCAAGTTCAGTTAGAACAGTGCTGGTATCCATCAAATCGCGTTTCTGGTTTGCATCGTGCCTTTCGTCCTTAATTTCATCCCAAAACCCGGGCTACAAGGACAGATCACAAGGAAGGATGGAATCGAGGCCCATGACCCGGTTGCAGAATTGCTCGCGCTGATCAGAAAAATGACGCGCTCTGGAATGCAACTTCCGAGTTTTCGTTGCGAAATTACGGCTTCAAACTCATTCAAAAATCTCGTCGTGCCTTCCTTCATCAACATCCTTGTCGCACTTGGTGTCCAATTCCTAAGGGGAAGTAGACTGTGTAACGTGCCCCGCAAGATAGATCCGAGTTTTTCTTGTCGACTACGTAGGTGGTACAACCTTTGGCCAGCTGTGATTTTTGCACAAAATCCTTGGAGAAGTGAGCAAGTTGACCATCAGCAAGGTTGCATGTCCAACAAGGTGCCCTGCGCAACACAGCCAAACATGCGGAAACACTGAATAAATGGCCTGCTGAGATAGGACAAAACTCGTTGCATTCAAACCTGAACAAGAATTATGGTTAATATTTGTCATTCCGTCCTGTCATTGTTTTTGTCTAGAACCAAAAATCCAAAACTTGCCATCCTAAGATGTCTGCAAGCAAGGTTTCCGAATCAACGCATGCTTTATGAACGATTTTTTTCCTCGTAGCCTCCTTGCACTTCATTTGCGGCTGTCCACGAACGAAACTGCCTCAGCTTCGCACAAAGCAAGCAGTGAAACCTGTCATCCCCATCCACAGCTATGTTAATACATGTTGACTACAACAACATGCGCATGATTTCGTTGATGATGGGTCGTACACCCTTGCCATGTTAGTTGGTGTTCGGATATGGCAGCCCCATTCACTTGTTTTGCCATGCTGGAAGGCTGCGAATGCCACGTGGCAGTCTCTGATGTAACCAGGTCTGCACTGGAATTATGTTGCATATATATATATGTATATCCGAGTCCTAGCGGTAGCAACTACAAGGAAACCTAACTGGTGCTGTTTATACGACGTTTGCATTTTTTTGAATAAGGTAGACCAATTTCTGAATCAGAACATGGCATATAGTCCTTACAGAAGACACGCAATCACAGCGGATTCCTCTTTATCAAATTCACGCAAGGTAAGATTATAATCACGTGAAGTCCGAGGTATTCGTTGAGGGGGGCCTGTAAAAACTCAAAACAAACAACAAGCCTACTTCATATCTGCTGTAATCGCCAATCCCCGCAGTTGCAATCATGGGCATGCTTTAGAAATTTCTTGCATTAGCAGCTCCTAAGCTGCACAATTAACCAATCGTTTTGAAAAACCTTATAAGCCCTTGTAGTCCCCTAACATTAAGACCCCATCATTCTAAACCATATATACCCCTGTACTCTCCTAACAATGGGGCTCAATTGGGATATAAGCCAATGCGCTTGGACCATGGCCACCCTTGAAACACTTGTTTTGAAAAATCAGGCCTGGTCCAGGCTTGCTCTGAACTGGCCCAATTTGCTCATGTCCGCTCTCATGGCAAACACCTTCCGGAAGGATTTCCAAAAGCACCCAAAACATTATTTTTCAGGGGACATTTGTGGAACATGCTTGAATGCACGGTTCAAAATCCGTGGGTGCTTTAAACTTGACAGAAACTACCACCTTACTCTTGCCAGCAAAGCTTGAGCCACTTTGAAAAACCTCAGGGTTTTGGGATTGTTTAGTATGCGTTTAGTGTTTGGCTTGTTTGGGCGCCGACGTGGGGTTCTTTGAGGTTTCAGGTTCGGGGTTGGGTTGTTTAAAGAGCCTGGACCTATTGAGAATTCAGTTGGGGTTTAGGGTTTGGGCTTGTTGAGGGTTTAGGGTTTGGGCTTCTTTGGGTTTAAGTTTGTTTGGAGCTATAGGTTGTTTAAGGTTTTGAAGCGCTTGGAATTGTCCGGTATTTAGCGTTTATGGCTGTTTGAAGATTAGGTTTTAAATTTTTGTTGTTTTTGGAGGTTTGGGTTATTCAGGGTTTAAGGTTTAGGATTACGGGTCTGGGGTTGTTCAGGATATTTTGAGTCGGGTTGGGGGTTTTAAGTTGTTTAGGGATTTGAAATCTGGGGGAGGCCCGCCAATCTTGTTTTTAAGTTGATGGCATGTCTAAGGCTTCAGAGAACTGCAACGGTACTGTATCTGCCAGCCGGCCGGTCTTCTATATGCTCTTTGTATTCCTGGGGCACGTAATCTATTGTAATTCTAGTAGTAGTAGTAGTAGTAGCAGTAATAGCAGTAGTACTAGGAGGAGTAGTAGGCCACGGCGCTTTATTTCGCTGTGGGATATTCCTCATATTTTCATAATTTTTGTGCTTAGAAGTTGCGTTTTGGCGCAATTCACGTTTATGGGTTTCGGCGCCTGAAAATGGTGCTTTTAAAAAACGTGATATTTTGGGCTGCGGATTTTTTTGCTTACGCGCGTGCGAAACCACAGTTTCGGCAACATTTGATCTTAATTGTGTTTCAAAATTGCAATCACGGTCTTCCGACCTGTTTCTCGTTTTAGCCATTTTTCTGCCCTGCGTTTTTTGGGGTTTTGAATTTTTTGGGTGTGCATGCACGCAAAACGACATTTTCGGCAACATTTCATCATATCTTTTATACACACGTGCCAACGGTCCTCCAAAAAACGTCATGGACAGTTTTGACGTTTTTTATCCCATCATTTTTTTCAGCCGCGTGTTGTGGGTTTTGGATTTCTGATGCGTGCATGCGGGCGAAAACCCCGTTTCAGCAACATTTTATCTTGATTTTGGTTTCAGTTGCGGTCAGAATGTCTTCACAGACAGCCAGAATGAGGAGGGCTTGTCTCATTGTCTGGCGACTACTGAGAGCATCGCGCCAACAACGCTGGATAGAATCGTCGAAAGTCAAGCGACTGAAGCTTCACAACTATTTCAACAGACGGTTTCTGAATCATGCGACCACTGGGGTGAATGAGGTGGACTTGACTGACCCAGTTGACTGTCGGTAAAATCACGGTCACGAATGGGTGCAGAATTTGACAGAATGGTACCGCTGGCAGATTGGTGCCCACGTTGTGAATGGAAGTTGCCCCCCATCATTGAATGGGGAATGCTTGCCAGTTCTCACTTTGGAAGGCAGATTGATTCCGGTATCTATGTCACTGTGATTGTTCTGGAATGCTGGCTTGAATGTTTCCTCTGGTTGCAAATGAGACAGGCCGCTTTCGTACGGTGCAGGATTGTGGATTGTGAGTGCATGCAATGTCCGGCATAAATGAAGGATTGAGCGATGCTCTTAGTGAGTTGTTTGATTGAATGAATTGAATGAAGGTTGATTGATTGGAATTTGAAGTGATAGGTCAACATTGTGAATGATGAATGTTGAGATTGTTGGTCTGCAATGCGAATCATGACTGAAGGTCTGATTCAAGGGACTGTGCAAGATGACAGTGTTCCCACACTGACCAGGACTGTTTGCTACATGGTGAGTATACATGAATGACACCAAACGCTGCTTGGCTCAGGGCTCAAGACCGGATTGCTGTCAGGGTGTGAGTGCACAAAGGATTGATCAAGCTTGCTGTGACTGTGGAGAGTTTTTGATTGATCAACTGCATAATTTGGATAGGTTGATTGTGGATCTTGTGTTTATTGAAATTTACAATAATTGTTAGAGTAACTAGTAATGCCACAAACATAGCAATGGGACAAGAACAGGAACAATTGTAGCAATAGACACGATGAGTCCGAGGTTCGCCTACACCATTACTTCAACCTGACCACATTTTCAAAATCCGCGTCACTCATCATGGTGAGCATGTTTCAAATTGTGGTAGTTCAGGCTCTGGGGGTTGGGGTTGTTTCTCAAATTTAAGGTTCAGAGCTTGGGGCTGTTCGGTTTAGAGTTTAGGGTCGTTCAGGGCTTGGGGGTTGGGGCTTTGCGTGTCTTACGGCTTGGGACTGTTCAGAATTTGGTTTGTTTAGGGATTAGAGTTTAGGGTTGCTTGGGTTTGGGACGGGATAAAGTTGCGCGTTGTTTAGGCCTTGGGGTTGCTTTTAATTTGAGATTTTTTCGGGTTCAGGCTGAGGGTTGCAGGCTTAGGGCTACTTGGAGTTTAGGGTTGCTTTGGGATTGGGTTTTGGGGTAGCGTGGGATGTTTGCGTTTGAGACTCGGGGGTTGCTAAGAGTTGAGGGTTTGGAGCTGTTTCAGTTTGGGTTGGTATGCAGGGTTAAGGTTGGGTACACACTTTACATATTAACCCTTGCATACTACGTCATAATCTCTTTACAGCCCTTATCGTCCATGAGGTGGCTTAGAGTTTAGGGTCTAGACACTACGGAAGTTGGTTGGAGAGGGGAACTCCTAAACATTTAAAAGACACAATGCTGAATATCAGGGGTCCCTGTTTGCGTGTGCCCATAATAAGCTCTATAATGCTTTGGGGTCTACATGAGGGTGCCGTGATTCATGGCAACTACCCACTTAGCACTGTGGAACTGCGGCGAAGCCACTCGACTGACAGTAGCTCATTCCAGGAACAGTGAACTTCAGTTAGGCGGAAGCCCCAAGATCTAAACCACCCCCAACCCCGACAGTGCCAAACCCAAAAAATTGTCCACAACTTCTTTGCGCCCAGCATGTCCGCAGCGCTAAAGTAAAGCCTTGAATGCTGAAATTCGAGCACCAAGCCTCTTGAGCCAACTTCTTGTTAGCTTCCATTTGGGCCTGCGAATCAGCGACTTCTGGAGCTCAAGAAACCCTACGGTTATACCCCTGCAAGGTTTTCCTATAGTGCGCTTTGATGAACCTAAAACCAAGGGGTTCAGCCAACCCCGCATACCTTGACACTTCTGATCAGGGCGTCACACTGCACTCATGATTCCCAGAGTTTCGGCATCGGGAGTCATGCGGGGATGCGTCCATCAACGGTACAGTGCTTGCAAACATCAGGGATTCGCTCCAAATACGCACCCCCTCGATATAGTCTTTCTCCAGGAGTTTATATGCACTCATTGGAGGAGTAGGAGATACTTTGCATTGATGGACGCAGAAAGGTTCTAGACGTGACATGCACTTAGCAAACAACACGCCATATATTCATCGGTATACCCCATTTGTACCCCATACGTAGCCCTAATTTCCATTTTGTTTTTCATTTGATTTGCCATTATAAAAAATAAGCGCCAAAAATGCGACAAGTTCCCAGAGTCATTGGGGGGATATTGCCAGTGTCACTATTGCGACAAATTTTACGATGTCATTATGACCCTGCTCTAAAAGTCGAACAAAAAGATCTGTTACCATGACGTTCCATGAATGCCCCTTAAGTGTGGCAACATTCTTACTGGGCATCTCTAATTAGGAGACCCCCCCAGAGACCCCCCAAAAAACTGACCATGGAAAAATCGCAACAGGCTGCCCGCACAAGGCCTTGTTCTGACTCTTGCTTTCTTTCAGGTCTGCCTGGAGGTATAAGGCTTGCTTGCGGCTTTAGCATTAACAGCTTCGAAGGTCCGGCCCTGCACGCAAGAAATCTCATGGAGTTAATAGGCCTTAATATAATTTCGATAATGCCATTACAGGGTGGGGGATTGACCCAACAATAAGCTTGTGCTCCAACCGGTTTGCAAATATGCTCCGCAAGATGAATGATATACTTGCTACAATGTTATTACATCGGGTTATTTGTTGTTTTGTCAAGACCTCTCATACAACCCGTAATAAGGATCACCCATAATCCCCGCATAATCTATTTATACCATTATGAGGGAAGATCGGGTCCCCCTATGAAGGATTAGACGGGCAACGTTTTGGAGAAACTCCGGCATCTTGTGCTGTGCAGCAGATAAGTACGTTCAGAATGGCGCCTCCAAGTTGAGGTGAAGGCTTCGTAGCTCTTCCCCCTTTCGCCTGCCAACATAAAAGCTTGGCATCAGGGGTTACAATACTATCCCCCCAAGGTAAAGGCATCTCCCAGATTGAAAACCTGATTATGCCCCATTAAGCCGTATACAACCCTTGTTATCTACTTAAAAAGAAGGGACCCCCCTGACGGGTTGACCACCAAAAGACCTTGGATGAAGCTTGTGCACCTCGAAGACCCAAAACGAACCTTGGCCAATGGAGTTGACTTGGACCTGGGGAAGAAGAAGGTTTCCGAGGCCGGACCTCCGGACCGTGATCTTCTTCAACTCCCGCCTCTTATCTTTGCACTTGAAGGAGTTGACGAACCGCAACCCCAATTAAACCTAGACGAAGGGGCCAAAGCTTCGGCGAAGGGGCCAGGGTTGGACGAAGGCCAAGGGCGTGGACGAACCTTGTCCAGGATTCACGCGGTTGGTCGACCCTCGGGCCGGTCCCTTGCGTTTGCGATGAGGTACCTTCGGGGCATGGTATGATAGTTCCTTAGAGTATGCATGCCAACAGCCTGGAAATCCATGTGGGCTGAGGCTTACAAAAACCTTCTACGCAGCCAAGTACCGCCGTACCATCCAAACAAACCGATCCGCAATCAAGAATCCTTCTTTTCCATCTAGGATGTTCCATGACAGTCCTCAAAAGGCTCCATACATCTTGTCTGCTTTGCTCCACCAAACTCAGCATGACCCTTGATACCCTCAGCGTAGGAATAATGAGAGCACTATACGATGGATGGAAGATATCTTACGCCACGTAGGATCCCAAAGTATTGTAGCCACCATTATTGGCATATGCACACGTTGATGTGCGATTTCATCGCCATCCAAAGCAGGTTGACATTGTGCAGGATCTTGCCCGTCAACATTTTCATGTCATTTATGGGGAATCCAATTTGAATAAGAATTCCTGGACTATACGCGGACATACCGGCCAAGAGCACAAATCAGTATCCCCCGACTGTATACTGGAGGAGTTGAGCAGTTTCAATGTCCTTTCCATTCCTCTGTATGTCCCTATATAGCTTCCATTTCATTTTCCGTTTGATTCTCCGTCATACTGGTTTCCATTTTCTTTCCCAACCTCCCAAATTTCCCTATATCATTCCTATGCAGCTCTGACTTCCATTCCGCTTTCCATTTGATTTTCCGTTTGGTTCTCATTTGTAATCGTTTCCATGATTTTCTTTCCAAATCCACTATCCGCCGACCTTGGGGGGCGTGTTGGATGGTTTCAGTAACGGAGAGGGTGAAAACCCTCTTCTTTTCTCCCTTACGGGGGGGGGGCCGGGGGGGGGGGGTAGG
>CAJNIZ010045546.1:15266-44214 GCA_905231905.1 Symbiodinium pilosum
CGCCTCTGGGTTGGCGGACTGAGCCGGAGGCTCTTAAGTAGAATCTCTTACACGAAGAGGGGCTGGTCACAGCCCCAAGCTGTTGAGCCTGAGGCTCTCAGCTTCGGTTTTCAGGTGGTCCAAGCGTCGCTCCATCTCGCGAACCTGGCGAAGTCAGGTACTTCTGCTCTTCATTCAGGTTAGTCGTGCTGTTTCTTTGTTTTTGATGACTTTTTTTGTTGAAACCTGTATTTCATATTGCTGCGGTTGCTGCTCCTGCTGCCACTCTCTTCTGCCAGTTTGATGTCAAGAACAACGTCCACAGCATGCTAACCTTCAGAGAATTCGCAGATTCAGCAGACCTCGTGGCCTATCACAGGTTGAAAGCTTCTCATGCTGCCTCCACCCTCATCCCTCAAACCCCCACGCCTCGTCCAGAAATCATGCCTACAGATCTCCCATGCATTGCTCTACATTGCCTACCCAGCCCTCAACAAAATCAAACAACTCGGCCCTGCAGTCCAGCACAACACCTTTTTGTGTCTACCAGCAGCTTTGTAGAGTTGTGCTCATGACAATAGTACTAACCACAAGAATAAACAACTTCTGTAGGAACAGCTGTTGTAGGAACAGCAGAAATGGCAATGTTGACAAAAAATGCATGTATCCGTCGTGCAGAATGCTGGTCTGTGGCAGTTGTCGAGAACCCTTTCCACAAAATCTGGCCTGAATCAGAATCATCTTCTGCGATATCGTGTACCGCACTCACCCCAGACCACTGGGAGGATCTAGCAAGTGAAACGCCCATTATCGTACCCTTACTACTATTGGGCAATTTCTAGGAACCCTTAAGGGGATCTACTTTCTACGTCCGCCCAGGGGTGTACCATGTATAGTGAAAGGTATGAGGAAAATTCCAGGCTTCTGCACTCGACAAATTAAGTACGCCTAGCACTTCTCATACCTGCGTGTTGAAAGCGCATGATTGCAGCACTGTTTCCTGAAAAAATGAGAGCATGAGTCTTCCCATGGAACACAACACAATGGTCCTGCCCAAAGCTCGGTTCTTGCAAAACCCACGGTGGAAGTACGCAGCAGGATATCGCGATCGACAACTGCCAGTTGAATGCTCTAGCTGCCAGGAAACTGCCCGCAAACAACTTCTTATGAAGGAATTGGGCATCCCATGCAGCTCAGATTTCCAACGACTAGGAGCCCCAAGCTGTAGCAGCACTGCTGACCCTTGCCTTTCTGCAAAAGCAGGGTTCCAGGTATCTGCCCAGAAAGGCTTCCCTGTCTGTGTCCACGGCAAAAAGGCTTTCCCTCATGTTCCGAAGATGTATGGACACAGACGCTAACAGCCAACTCATCGCATGCGATGCTCAGAACTTGCAGCTTAGGCAGAGTGGAACATCTTGAATTCAGTTAAATGCTAGCCACCGCGGCCCTTGCCGCACCAAAATGCATCTCGCTGCAGATAGAAGAAGGCCATCCATTCGAGGACAGGCAGCGGCAGAAGCCACCCGGAAAGGACCTGTTGAGCAAATCATCTCCTATGCCGGGCTTTGATGCTGAAAAGCGTCATGTACCACTACATCAATAGCTTACATGCATGTTCGAACCTCAAATTTGTACGGCTTCCGCGAGTCGCGTGGCCTGACGCCTTGCAACCCTTTGGCCTCGTAAGGAAGGCTATGGTTGTGATTCACAGATTGTTCTGCTTTGCTTGCTTTTCAGCAGCCACTGCAACCAGGGTGCATTTGCATTGACAAGGTAGAAGTTCACCTGAAAGCAAGGTACATCCCGGAGGAATTGGGCAACGGGATCGGAGCAAGGGCTTGAGAAATCACGAATCCGCTTCCAATTCGTGGCCCGAGCACAAAATTTGACAGGCTGCTTTCTTGCGCCCAGGCTGAGCTAAAAGAACCACTGAACAACTCTAAGATGCGTTACTTCCATTCTGACGTTTCAAATAACTCGTGAACTTTGGGGCCACAGTCGGCGCCCTACAGCATCCTCTCTGCAACTCCCACACCGCAAGCCCGGACCGATGTACTCCACAACTGTATGACGACCCCCAAACTTGAGCTGGAAAACTGTTGTCCCTCTTTGGCATTCCTATAATCAGGATGACAATATGTTCGAGTCTGCTTTGAGGCCCCCTGAAGAGCCTACCAAAGCCAAGAGTCAGCATATGCGGTCATCCACAAGAGTGCCACCTTGCAAAAGGCTGGCAGCCGATGTGGAATGAATGTCACCGAGAAAGGCATGCAAGCTATAACTGTTGTGAGGGTTTGACTATTAACCTTCTTAATCATACTATATGCTTTACTAGTATAACTATGGAATTCTTGCTATGAGTATCCCGAGCAACAACCACAGGACCCTGAGACCCTTAGCAAGAAGCTGCAAAGCACTTGGGGCTGCCGATCTTGGGCAAAAGAACAATTTGTGCTTGCAAAGCGTTCAACTTGCCCAAGCCTGACAGACCATGTTTGGACACAAAATGGGAGCAAAATTAGTTTTCGGTGTGTTAATCAAAATTATACGTTGCCTCGTATCTGTACACTGCATGTAGATATATGCATATATATATATGTACATGTGTCCATGCCGGAGAATAGTGTCCAACGGCATGGACATATCTCTGACTTATCATGGTACCCATTATTTAACCAGGTTCTGAAGCCAAGCCACGAGCAAGCTCAAGAAGACGTTGATGAGGACCTCTCCTTTGTTGTGGATTACTCCCCCAAAATGGCGCCATTCGTTGGGCAACCCAGGAAGGGGTCTGGATTGTTGCTTCATATGCAAACTCCGCTGCCCGCTGGAATTTGCTGCGCCCTCTGAAGCAATCTTGCCCAAGGGTGAAAGGCTTAGTTGTCATTAAAGTAAAGCAGCCCAGCTACCGCAACGAAATCTCCGCTTCTCGCAGAAGAAATAGCACAGGCGATAACAAAGTGGAACCTGGCTGCCGCCATGCACTGAGTTCGGGCTGAAAGGCACTGGGTTCCATCAACTCACTAACTATAGTCCCCCTTAAGTAGATAGAATCTGGCTTTGGGTGTATTCTAATAAGATCCCCATACACCCCATATTCTATCTACTTAACGGGGACTATAAGCACTCTAAACCTGAGGTTGTCACCAGAGCCAACATGCACGCAGACCAGCCCACCAGTGTGGCCAAGCGGTCCAGGGTCTCTTCGTCATAATAATGTCCTCCGCTGACGGCAAGCATGAAGGAGACAAGACACGCACACGGAGACTTCTTTTGGCAGCCCGTCCTGCAATGTAGTCCGCTTCACTGAACAAATTGATCAAAAGCATTGGCAGCAGCATCAGTGTCGGATAGTGAACCTGCTCAAGACGTGGAGCAAGCTCGTCTTCCCACAGCCTCCCCCGAAGACCTTCCCCCCCCCGGATTATGCGGGTTTGGGTGGCGTGGTCAGGTGTGCACACCACCAAGTCGCCAATAGCTTGCAAAGACATGTAAATTGCCTGCTTTGTGCTGCACCTTGTCTGCAAAATACTCAAGCTTGATACAGCGGATACTAAAAGTCCTGCATGACTCTAAGTACCTTATACCTTGGGCATTATGGTACTATGGTGCAGTAAGGTCATGCAACGCAGGATTTTTTATATCAGCAGCGCCCGAGGCACGCCGCATGTGGTTTGCGCTTTGTAGACCCTGCACTTACTAGATGCCATCGACTAGACGAAATACTGTGCACGATGATCTCTGTTGCGCTGACACTTACTCTGCACCGGACCACTTATATGAGCCATAGTCTAAACTCCTAGTATCCCCCTTAATAACCCCTATAGTAGTCCCCTATAGAATCCCCTATATAACCCTGTTTAAGGAGTTTAGACTATGGCTCATACATTGTCCGGGCCTGAAGAGCTGAGGGATTGGTTGTGCTTCTGCGTCTCCGATGGTGTCACAAGCACATTCCATGCTCTACAGGAACGATGAAGATTGCGCTTCAGCATTCTACCGTCCCCAATCAGATTGAAAATTCAGAGCACAACCATCACAAAAAAAGAAAAGGATAACAGAAAGTGATGGTAGGAGCAATTACAATGAGAAAAAAGTAATAATATGGCCCTGTGTCCAGCAAGCATCCCATGCAACAATACACTGCAAAAACACGCTCTAAACCCAAAAAATCTCTAAACCCCAAACTCCAAAAAGCCCAAACCTCAAAGCCCAAGCTTTGTGAACCTGAAATTTTTCAACTCCATATTCCATGAATCTAATTCTCCAAGCCCCAACATTCCTAATCCCCTCCCTCCTCGAATCATGAACCCCCCATCATACCATTGTGTTTTCGTGGGACTATGTCTTGCTAGCGGGGTGGGAGGGTTCATTGCCAGCCCGAGGCTGTTAAACCCTAAATCATGTAGCAATTTCCATTTCCTTCCCGTCTATACCCTCATAACCCCTTTTGGGTGCCCGGGGCGTATGAAACTCCCTAGACCCAGAATCTCAAATCGCAAATGTAACCTAAATCCAAAGCCCTGAACCTTAAATACTCAACCCTAAACCCTACACCCTAAATCTTCCTAAGCCCTGAGATTCTGCGGAGCCTCGCGGCCCAGGGCCTGCAGCACCTGATCACTGACTCCTTGCAAGTACGAAAAGGGTTGTTCAGGGTTTGGGGTTAGAGTAATCTAGACCCTTAAAAGAAACAAAGAAGCAACAAAAATTGGCTGCAAATTCCTGGTCAACAGGTACATTGATCTTTTCTAGGTACGGTCTAATTTTGTGTTTTGTAGCTTAAGGGTTTCAAGTTGAGGGTTTGTGATGTCTAGAGCTTATTCAGAATTTGTGGGCTTTTCGTGCGCTTGTAATGTAGGCGGTTAATTAGATTTTTCTTAACAAGATTGTTCTCAAGCACACCATGACTGCCGCGAGTGCCTAGAGCTTCATGTGTGTTGGATGGAGTTTTGGGCATGTAAACCTTTGATGGCGAGCCTTTATCAAATCTCACCTTGCTACCTTTTTGAGGAAAGATGGGTCAGAGCATGTTGTCCAAAGATGAGCCGCGTCATCAGCTTACATGTCCTTCAACATATTTAAAAAGGCTGCTGGACGTTGCCTCTTTGGAAACAGAATAGCTTCAGCTCAGGTTCAATACTATGGCCGCATGTTTTGTTTAATGTTTTTAAATTTTTGATGGTTTGGGTGGGGGCGGGGTGGGGGGTAGAGGGGGTTGGGTGGGGGAGAGGCTGGGGACGATCTTCTACCAGCTCAGAATCACCACTGCCACCAGGGATTCGCGCTTCTTTGAATTATTTATCTACTTGGAAATACCAGTATATACTGGTACTATATAATTTGTAACCCACAAGAGACTCCAAACCTCACACCAACCAAGAAAATGCTCGAAAACGCAGCGAAATCTGCCCGAACAGTGCTTCAAATATACTGCCGTGTGCAGTGCTCGCTCAAACGCACGCTAAACCCTAGTAGCAGTGGTGATTTTCAGCCAAAAACAACACTCTCAGTGCTCAGTGCACACGATTTCCCACGTTTTTGATCTTGCAGTGCCAAAGACCGTGCAGAAACTGCAAGGGGTTACAAAGTCGGACGTTACGCTGTTTTACAAAGGGCAGTTTTGGGGGGATTCATGTTAGTTTGGGGCAGGATACTTGACCTTACACACATTGAGCACATACATGCACGCATGCCCCTAAGCCCTGAACCCTCAGCACTAAGGAAACTACGGAAACAACGAAGCTACACAGACTTCTTTGCATTGCAAGCCAGCGCATGTCCTTCTCGAATGTGCTGGTTGCACAAATCCAAGTTGGCAAACCTCATCTGCAATTCCGTACGTGAAGGCTGATCAGTGGAACACCGTCAAAACCGAAGATATGCTCGTCATGCGGAATGTAAGTGCTTCTATCAAAAGCGTATGGCCTCGCGCGCTTTCCCTATCTTTCAAAGAGAAAGGCTCCAGTGCCTGGGTCCTGTAGGGTTTATGAGGTGACCACCTACAAGCCAAAGTACCTACAGTTTAGTAATCAATACCCCCTAATTGGTAATCCATAACACTGTAGATAATCGGGTCCAAAGTACCTACAGTTTAGCAATCTTTCCCCCTTACTAGCAGGTACAACCCATCAAATTGTAGGGACTTGCGGTTCCAGGTATGGCCCTGAAGCTCACATGGCTCGAGCTCATCCCCAAGGCCTACGCCGCAATCCGACAAGCCAACCTGGCTTGTCAACCCCCAAACTTGAAGTAGGTCCCTTTTTCCAGACCCCCTAGAGGATCCAAAACATTGAACCCCCCAAAATGGCTCCATCACGGCCTCGAGATTCTAGGGGTTCCCTTTTCTGGGATCCTTTAGGGGTCTGGGTAGGCACCAGCCAGCATGATACCCGAAAGCACAAACACCCCAGCGCTTTAGGTACGGAGTAGCCATGCTTTTGTGCAGTTCGTAGGATGTTTGCAAGATGAGCACTTCTCCTTGTCGAAGTCGGCTAGTAACTTAAGTGGGATAATTGTGATTAACCTCCTTACTTCGGTAAAGCATTGAAAAACCTCAAATAAACTTTCAAAAAGATCACTGGAATAAGGTCAAAGACTCCCTAGGCCCTAATCTCTTCCTCCAGAACCCCTGAAGCATCTAAAAGATAGAGCTACCCCCCAAAATCATTCCATTACTCATTGGGGCACCTAGCGGATCATTAGAGGGTGCTTTCTTTTTGGATGCTTAGTGGGTCTGGGCTGGGGCTACTATTCCTGAAACCCTAAACCCTAAAACCCTGAAACCCTAAACCCTAAAACCCTGACACCTCAAAACCCTAAACCCCTTCAAGGAAAGCGAAGCTTATTCGGTTAGGGCATGGATGCGCAGGTCACCTTAGCCCCCCCGGGATGAAAGTAGGGAATGTGAGAATCTATTGGATGGGGTTATATCAGGATTATATGAGGGAATAGAATAGAGGACTAGAGTATATGATATCGGGACTATATTAGGAATGAGGGACTAAAGTATATAGGGGTTCTATCGTGATAATACTAGGGAATAAGGGACTACTGTATATAAGGTTTACATCGGGATTATATCAGGGCATAAAGGACTATTGCAAGAAGGGGTTATGCCGTGGTTACACTAGAGAGTAAGGGACTGTGGTATTTTGGGGTTATATTAGGGAATAAGGGACTAGGGGATATATCGGGATTAGATTAGGGTTACATCAGGGAAGAAAGGCCTGTAAGATATAGGGATTAGGGATTATATTAAGAAATAAGGGAATATAGTATATTGGCGTTTCATCGGGGTTTACTAAGGAATATTGGAATATTTTACATCGTGATTAAATTAGGGAGTATGGGAATAATCTATAGAAGGATTATATGAAGACTGTATTGAATTATTTTCCTGATTTCTTAGCGTGACCCCACCCTTCCATAGTGGTAAAATGGGGAATATATGAGGACCCTAATATAATCCATGTTATCCGTTATAGTCAGCATTATTGGGTGGGATGTCCACCTAACTTATTCGCATAAATCACGTTGCCAAAGTCTGCTCATGGCTGCTCAGGCCATCTGAGCTGTGGCCAATGCTACGGTGGATACTAAAAATCCTGCATGACCCTACATACCTCAAACCTTGGGAACAATGGTACTATAGTATACTACGGTCATGCAGGATTTATAGTATCAACAGTATTATGCTTCCGAACGGTGTCCAAGGACTTGTGCTTTGCGGGCGAATAAGTTTGGTTCCTACAATCTCTAACAATACAAAAGATATAAATCCATATATATATATATGTCACATATATATATAAATATATGCATACCCTATACAATTTCTAGAAGGGGCCCTTCTCAAAATTCCCTGAAGACTAAACCCTGATTTAGGCTTCTGCATAACGCAGCAAGGCCACCATCGGAGCAGGGCCTTCTCCACTGAACGTCGATCCGAATCACTGTAGCACTCTGCTTCCTGCTTTTTTTGGAGTTCTGTTTTAGGATGATCTGAGGATTGTGTTAAGGGTTTATGGTTTCGTTGGTGGGGTTCAAGGTCTACTTGCAAGGTCAGGACTTAGTGGGTGTTAACTACCTACTTGTGAAGTGTCTATGCCAGAGGGGTGTAGGATGTCCGGGGTTGTTTTTGGCGTGTCTAATGGTTTGGGCATTCAAGGGTTTGTGGCTGACGGTGGTGCAAGGACTTAGGTAATGTTTCTGGTGCTGGGATCCGACTTGGGTTCTTTGGCAGTTGAAAGGTCGGCACGCGTCAAATTTGTACACCTGGGACCCTAGGAACCAGGTGGGAGGACAAGGGGGTCATGGGGAACCATCCGAAACATTGTGCGATTGCGCATCTCCTCACTGCAGGAACCAAAAGACAAAGCGCTCGTGACTTCTTAGCTGTCATTGCCCGAAAACACTCTGCGCAAAGACCGTGTGCTCAACGTCAAGTTGTTTGGGTCTGCCATATTCATCTTGATGCTCAAGCGTGAGCGGGGTCATAATCCCATTGGGCCCCTTTCGCCCTTTTTGATTCCCCTCTCCACCTCAAGCACCGCTGAGAAACCGAATGATAAAATTTTGAAAACCACCATTCATGAAGGTCCCAGGGTTGCTGCACAAAGCGAAGATAGACAATGACCACAAAACAGCATCTTGCAACATTGGGAAGCCTATTCACATAGTATGATGACCATCGAAGTTTTTTTACAACTTTTTTGTTTCTGTTGCTGGTCCTTTTCTCTGGCGTATCCAAGGGAACCGTAATTTTTGAAAAATACCAAATGACGTACCACTACTGCCCTAACCCCATACGTTCATACATAATGCAAAAACAACCTGAGAGTTGAAAATTGCCATCATGTTTGCGAAAATTGGGAGCCTGCTTTTGGTAGTGATTAAAAAACTATCGCGCACTGAGATGTTCAAGGCGATTTCAGATGATAGCAATGAATGCAGTATTCCCTCATCATTCTCCTTGCGTTGTATACTTCTGGTCCCTTGAAGGAGGCACCCCCCATCCCGAATATTGGAAATTGCTACTGCGCACAAGGTTCCATGGGGCCCCACGTATGCAGTCCGGCACCATGTAGCCCTAGCCATCCACGGAAAACCCTGCCCCTACATGTCGAGGTGCCTGGGCGATTTTGGGACCCACTGCAGGAGGGAGGTTTCCAATGGGGTTCTTGTGAGGAATACGCATATGAGGGCTATGTAAGGGGTGTGGCGAGTTGTAATGCCCCTCCTGCAGTTGCCTTTGGCCATCCTGTCTTACGCAACGTGGGCTCATAATGCAAGATCTTCATGTTTATGGTTCAGGGTTCTTGGTCGTCCTAAATAGGCGCTCATAGTGCACTCCGGAACCTTCCGCAACAATTTGATGATAGCAGGATCGTAACGCTGTTCCACAAACCCTGTCGTCGAACCCGAAACTCTGTCATGGTTCGTACTGAGACACAGAATTCGACATGCACTCACCCAGGTCTGTAGCAGAGTCCTACTACATATTATCTTTATAAACCAGTATGCAATCCCTGTCTCCACTTTATTTTCCATTTTCATATTCATTTGACTCTATATGATATTGGGGTCCCATACGAACCCGGATAGGAAGGCCGTCTCCTGCACTGCGAAGGTTCGGAGCTGCTGCTCCAATGCCTGCATTGGCGTCTCCCCTCATATGTCACGTAAAGGCTTATCATGGCCATCTACGAATATCTTATCGATTATTGTTTTGTTTGCAAGCTAGAAGCAGGATGCTTGAAATCCGGTTTAGACTATTAATTGGGATAGCTGAAGTGATTATACGGCACAAGGGAAACTGCGTCTTCAGTTCGTCTGATCCCCTAAGTAGGTTTTTGAAATGGCCTTGTTTTGAGACATCACGACATGTGCTGGGCTGCCATCCTGGGTATGCTCATAATAGTATTTATGTTAGTGTGGATAACAATAAAGTAATAAACACAAGCAATAACAAGCATACCCGGGTTACTATAGTGCCATAATACGGGAGAATTGAATGCACAATCAAAAGAACGTGAACTGGAAACTGGGAGCATATATGGTAGCCTAGGGACCCTAAGGAGACATTAGGAATATAGGAGAAAATATGGGGGCCATATTGAGGATTACATAATAGTTCTTCGAGAAACACACCGGTCTTTTTCAAGAGCGGGCCTGTCGATCACGGCCGTACTGGCGTAGCGTTGTCACGAAGAGGTACGAAAATACCTGAGCAGTGTTTGCTAAACTGAACCTGCATCTATTCACAGCCTTTACACCCAAGCTACCTATCAAACAAACTCCACCCTATTATTGTCCATGTTCGCATGTGCACCTTGCGCTGACTTCATATAAGTCTTTAGGATGTCAAAGCGCAGAATGACCGCCTCAAATGTGTTTACAAATCTATCACTTCCATGCTGCATATTTCAAGCTGTTCGCTGTCCGGGCTCCAGATAAAGTGGTATGAAGATGTTCAAGAACTTATTTAATAATGTCAGGCAAGAACGTGTGCCATGTGTCCACTTTCTGCAGTCATTGCCCATATTGGCCTGAAGCTGAACAAGTTCTTGGAGGTTCAGGGACAGGATCTATTTTTTTACGTCATCTAATTCAGTTATTGTCGCGCTCAAAGGCTTACAAACCCAAAAATGGGTTATAAGTGCCTTACGCGTTTGGTAATGCTGAGCGCACTATGTTTTGCACATCTCTAAAAATCCACCAGCCAACAAGCACTGAGAAAGTTGTCGAATTTGCAAAAGCCCGGGAAAAAACACAAAGGGCGCTGGAGAGGACCCCAGGGGCGGCATGAAGGACATCTCTGCTTCGTAGCAAAGATGTCCAAGGAGCAACTCATCCAGCCGGCTCTTGGTGCGCCCTTCCGCCCATGGCCCGCAAAATGCCGGCAGTGTTGACACGACAGTAGTATCCTGACCGTTTCGCAGTCAACTTCTTCACGGCTGAGGTTGCTGCCCCAGTGGTATCCCCACGGCCGAGTTTGCTGATACCGCGGTAGTATCCCCATGGTATCGCGGTCAATTTCTTCGTGGCCGAGTCTGCTGATACGGTGATGGTATCCACGTTGTTTTGCGATCCATCTCTTCATGGCCAAGTTTGCTAACGCACCGGCTGGTAAACCCCACGGTTTTGCGGTCAACCTGTTCGTGGTTGAGTTTGCTGACATTGCAACGGTATTCTCAAGTGTCGCGGTCTTCTGGCACGGTTTCGCGGCCAATTTCTTCGCCGCCGAGGACTTCATCAGCCGGTTGTATGTCCATGGTTTGGCGGTCAGTTTCATTGGGGCCGAGTGCTCTGACACCTCGGTGGTATCTCCGCGGGTTTCGAGCTCAGCTTCTTCATAGCTGCGTGTGCTGTCACGGCTGGGTATTATGTCCATGCCGAATTTCACAGCCCACTTCTTCGCGGCCGCTTGTTGGTTCGTCCCGTCCCGTACGTTGTTGCTAGTTGTGATTGATGTTGTCTGTGTCGCTGTTTGGGACTGGCACCTTAAACCTTCGGGCTGGAGGTGACGTCTGTTGTTAGGCCAAGCTACTGCCTCGGTCAATTTTCCATTTCCACTTATGCAAAAAAGCCCCACGGCCAGATACGCACATGTGTCCTCTTACGAATGATAATAACCGTAATAGTAGTAGTAAGAATGATAACAATGACAATAACGAATCAGAATAAAACGCTCTTTATTCATCCGGGCGCAGAAGGCATCCACAAGGCAACCATCTTCTCCATGAGCCATAATCTAAACGTCTTGAAGGGGGTTAGTTAAATAAGGAATTATATGGGGGAATACTATAATGGTCATTACGGGGGATACTGGGAGTTCAGAATGTGGCTCACATATTCAAAGCAGAAATGCAGCAACCGCCGCAGAAATGCGAAAAAAAAACACATTGCGCCGTGCGTCTTCCTGGAATCATCCTTATCCCAGCAATAAGCCCTTGACTTGAAACCTCACCGACCCCAAATCCACAAACCCAGGCTTGAATCCTCAAACCCAAACCGCGAACTCTAAGATTTAAACCGCAAATCTTAGAACCAGCTGCGCACATCAGCCCGCATATGAAGATGATGTCTGGAATCGGACGGCTGAGTAGCCTGGTCACCCAGTATGTGCTGTTCCAGTACCCATTCTAATTAAGCAATTCTGTTGATTGACAAAACTTGCATGACCTCAGGTATACTATAGCTTCAGAACTTTCAGGATGTAGGTATACAGGGTCGTGCAGGGCTCTGTCCATCAAACGTAATCAGAGCAATAGTGATGGGGCGGTCGTCGTAACTGTAATGATCAGCGTATTAACCATTTAATTGGAATAAGAAGAAAGCATCAAGGAAATTTCAATAACAACAAGTGCAAAATTCCCCGTGAGGATCGACAATGAAACGGAAAATTACATGGACATTGAAATTTGATTGGGCATTTAGAAGCTAGACTGGCGGCACGTAAGGATTCCCGGATTACGTGAGCATGCGCCACACCAGCGCCCAACAATTGTTCCTCGTCTTGTACGGCATGGAGAGAAACGCCCAACCTCCATGATATGTAATGACCTCTCTCTAGTAGGCTTTTAGGCGTGATGGGGGGTATCCGCATTGCTTTTTTTGGAACTTCTTGTTCGTTGCTCTTCTGATAACACCAGTTAATGCATTGACCCCTTCCAAACATCTTCACCCCTGAGCAGTAAATCCGAAACTGCAACAAATGACCATACCTGGACTACCTACTTGCAGTTTTACGGTAAGTACAAAGGGTGGATCTTTTTTTGGGGGGCTCGGGGCCTGGCATCGAAGGACGTCTCACACCAGAGCGCGATTGTCAAGCAAAAGCTGTGAAGCATGATGAACAAATCATGAAAACTAATGAAACATGATGAAATATGATGAAAAACAATGAACATGATCAAAAAAGATGAGAAAAGTAGGGTGGCATGATGCAACATCATGAAACATGATGGAAATAGTGGCAAATGATGAAAATGATGGAAAACAATGAAAATGATACAAAAAGAGAAATCATGAAAACTTCTGAAAACCACAAGAGAGTTCTATTTCGAGGACAAAATTTAAGGAGGCTCCACGCGAGGATTACGAGAGAAAACGTGAGGACGCGCCACGTGGGACCTCCATTCGATGCCAACATGTGAGCTATAGTCTTAACTCCTAGTATCCCCTTAATAAGCCCTATAATGGGAAACCCATACAATACCCTACATAATCCCCTTTAAGGAGTATAGGCTAAAACTCCTGTGAAGATGCTCCACGCCAGAGCCACCCTCTAAAACAACGTCCCCCCCAAAAAAGGCTTCCAAGTACAAGCCAGTAACCGTACTTAAATATGGCCCATGTGTACCCACATTAGGGGTCTTAGGGGGCTGAAAATTCGGATATGAGAGCAATGAAAAGCAAGCTATGATTATCCTGAACCTGAAAATGCCAAAGCCGGGAAAAGTTCATCTTGACTGCCCAGCCAGCAAGCCAAAGCCAAAACACCAAATCCTGACATTGGTGCGTAAGGGAGAGTGGGGGCAGCAGATTACTGCAAAATGACACCTTTCTGGCTGTTTCTCAATTTCAGAACTTGAACAAATCTTCTAGGATCCCGTCCCCTCACACTCCCTACGTAACCTTGGGGCCCCGAAAGCCTCAATTTTGCAAAAGTCTGCCACCCGCTCCCCGTAAGGCACCAGAAGCCCTCAACCCTAGACCCTAAACCCTAAAACCCTCTCCCCTGAAACCCTAGTACCCTAAATCCTCAAACCCTAAGCCCTAAAACTCTAAACCCTAAAACCCTAACCCCTAAAACCCTGAAACCCTTAGAGCCTAAAATCCGTCCAAGTTCAGCATGTCCTGGCCTGTTTGTCTGAACAATGCAAAGAACCACAGCTACTACGATCCAGCCGACGAAGCTCACCTGCAGGCATGTTCAGGTAGTGCTGTAAAGGGACATGTAAAAGGTTTAGGGTTATAATTAGAGATACATCGGGGTTAGATAAATAGATAAACATATATAAATATATATCATGTATGTATGGGGTCGTATAGAGCCTATCGGGTTTTACAAAGGATATAGATAGGGTTATATAGGGGTTTGGGATCGGGGGAAAAGGTTTCCCAGAGTCGGGGCTACTTTTTGGGGGGTCCTATCATTTAATGAGGATTCTAGTATTTGGAATCTAGGTTTGTGTCCCCCTAATTCTGGAAACTACCAGGTAGGAGTTCGTAGATACGGGAATGGAAAAACAAATGGAAACTACCATATTATTGAGGTTTAGGCTTCAGGGCTAACATAAAACCTAATGTTACATGTGTGCTGCATATAGTATTTAGCGTCATGCAGGATTTTAATGTGAACCGCGGGGTTTCATTTACGCTCTCAAACTAAGGGCTCCCCAACAAGCACCTATTATGTATACTCACGAATATCCTAGGGAATCAAACATGCACTCACTAAAACCTCTGACACATAGGTTTCAGGATTAAATAGGGATCGGCCCCGAGCACTGCGTTCCTAAGAGGAAATCCTCATATTTCATTCGGCACACTACTCGCAGGAGTACACCAGCATTGAGACTTTGCCATATGAGACTTCTGCCAACATACTACCCATATACATGTATATATATATACGCATGCATATACGTCCGCGCTCCATGTTGGCAGGCGCCCCCACCCCCTACATGGCATGGTCCCCATCCGGGGACAAGGCCATATCTGTCAACCCACGAACCCTGAACTCTCCGTAAAATCTGTCAAAATGCTCTCCACCCAGACAGCAGGTCACAGGACCACAGCGGAGCGAACCCTAAACCCTCCCGAAAACTCTTCATCCTCGTACAAACCTGCTCACATATGCGTAGGGGTTCTAGAATGGGGTTAGCACTGAGAAACCCACATAGGGGTGGTGTCCAACATATGATACCTTCTTGAGCATCCGGAACAAGCTCCCCACAGAGTACCATGCAGTTGGTAGGTTAATCTTCCCGTTAAGAAGCCATCTGCTTACCATGCATGCCCAAAGAACCTTAGGATCCACGAGATGATTGCAAACCCTAAGCTCAACCCGAAGGTGAACTACTAATTGAAGGTATTGGCCCTGGACCTATCCCCTCTTCTCCGGACCTAACACAAACATGTTTGGGGCTTAGTGGGTAGAAGTGACATTCCTACAAGCCATATAATGACCCCAGCAATGGCTGGCCCCCCTTAACCTGCTTACTAAGTCCCCAAGACCTTAAACCTTAAATCCTAAACACATTGGCCGAAGGTGACCTAAACTTGGGGGGGTGGCTATACACGTGAGTAGAACACAGTTATTTTCTTCTGATCGTAATCGCTTTGGTCACTACAACCGTGGTTCCTACTTTGCTGCTGCAATGCAGGAGCTCATCAAAAATTCTGGCCCCCATCTGACGGACATGGGGTAAGTAGCAGGCTAGTGCAACGAAGTACTTACTGTTAGGGTTTAGGATTCAAAGAAATACTTTTCGTGCTTTAGGCAGAGTACCCATTCAAATGCAAGTAATCCCCAGTACCTGATAATAAACCTCACCAGCACCCAGCCACGAAGATAACGAAGATTCCCCCTCACATATCACCGTCATACATTGAGGGCATTCATATTCATGGCGATGGGCTGGGGGCCTTAGTCATTAGGCTGAGGGGGTTACTAATGATGATTACAGTGCAGGGATCCCTTCCCCTATGACCGTCGTAAAGAATGGGGAGCTTTCCCAAAATAGCGGACCCCAATATAGACCCCAAAATATTATAGTCCTTTCCCTAAGGATCCTAAAAATTGTATTCTTCATTTTAAGAAGCCCTATGTGAGAATGACCCGCCTATGACCCCATAAGGGGTTTAGGGTTGAGAGTTTAGGGCCGTGAAGAATCTGGACACCCTGAACCTCAAACCCTTTTGCAGGCTTCAACTGTTGCAGGATGTGACCTTCGCCAGCTGGAGAGGCATGAAATCCAACCTTGCAGCGCCAAATGCTGTAGAGGCTAAGTAAGGGTTTAGGGTTTATCATGGGTTCCAGTAGTACCCCCCTCTATACTACCCCTCTAGGTTCCCCCCTTAATTAAGGTTCTTTAGGCCCATAATTCCTAAATAAACTTAATTAAGGGGGGACCCTAGGGGGGGTAGTATAGAGGGGGCTACTACTTGAACCCATGGGTTTAGGGTTTGGGGCTTAGGTTTGACAGGGATATGGGTTCATGTCTTAGGGTTGAGAGTCAAGGGAGGACTTAGTAAGTAGGTTCCTGTTGACGATGTGGGGACATTGTATGCTTCAAACGAAGTATGCGTGTTATAAATATACTTACTTTGCCCACCTCTTTTTCCAAGTAGCGTTTACTTAGTTGGAATTTTTGGAAGAAAGTGATTATTGCAGCACCAAATTGAAGCCCGTCTTCTAAACATAAAGGCTCCCTTAAGTGGAGCCAGTTTAGTGTTGGGGCGTGGATATCCTACAGAATCTTAGGGGCCGAATGCACCCTGCAAGGGAAGAGATGGAATTCTGTAGCGATGGCTTTGCGAAATCTCTTTGAACTTGGGACTGCTGAGCCCTACAACATTGCCCCTAACTTTAGGGTTTAAGGGTTCAAGGGTTTCGGGTGGGTTCAGGGTTTAGGGCCCAACCTCTGGTTTTGGAATGATAGGGTTCTGAGCAAATTTTCTTTCTTTTTGTTTAGGGGGTGTGGGTGTAGTGTCTCGGGCTTGGGTACAGGCCTCCGGGGTAAGTACTGCAGGAGCCGAGGCAACCAGGGCAACAATTCGTATGGGGTATGTTCTACTAGAAGAACTCAATTCAAGGTAGGCTTCCTTGTTGTTCAGACTTCAAGATGTGTCGATCTTCTTCCTACTGAGGTTCTCCTTCCCTTTGTAATCTCCTGCCCTAAGAAGATAAAGCCCAACCCCCCCCATACTGGAATAGTTAACTCCCCACAAAATTCTGATATACCGCAATGGGAATACTAGATATGAGAGGGGGGGGGGGGTCGGCTTTTCATGTTGGGGGTAATTAAGTGAACTACACCAACCAAGTTGACAAGGTCCGTTCGTAGGCAACCATGGAGATGGACCCAAAGTCTTGCTTAAACAACGTACGAGACGTGTGCTTGACCATTGTCTCCCCGAAATAAAGTACGCTTCTGCAAGGACATGCAGTAATGGAGCAGGAACCTAAACACAGCTTTCATCTAGGGAAATTTCGACGTGCATTGACTTGGAGGTTGGGGCACTTACAACCCAGTTGAAATAGGGTTTAGGGTTTCATGGTATTCAAATGCCGATTATAATTCACCATAGGGCGACTTGAGGGCTCAGACTTGGGTTACTACAAAGTAGACCTCCAAATTTATCCATTGGCGAATTCAAGCTGATCCTCAAACAATGAAGCCCATCCAAACATGGAGTCCCAGCAGCCGCAGCAAGAATTGAACCCTACGTGTGGAGCCAGATCGCAACAAAGATTCATTTTCTGGAGCTTCAAAATTGCTACTACGGAATGTCTAGAAAGCATGGATCTGGAAACCCTATGCAGAGCAGCCTGCCATAACAACTTGGCAATAGGCAGGGCTTTCAATTATTTGTGCTTTTATCCGTGAAGACGAAGAAAAGCAATCAGCTGGATACGTTCCTTGACCCTGTTTCGTGAGGCTTCAACTGGTTGGCCTTTAGAAAGCCAGCTCTTCCTTTTAAAGCTTTTTTGGGTTATGCATTCACGCTATATCTACAAAAAGGAACAAATTTGGAAAGCATTCAGCTACTGGCATTTCAAATGTCCACGGGCCCCCACCAGAATGCTTCCATGCCTAAAAGTAAATGCCCTGTGGTCCAATGCAGGGTCAGGGATGCTAGTCAGTATATGGGAGCTTCCCAAAATTATGGCTATTTTGGGTTACCTACTATAATGGAGAATCAAATGGAAAAGGAAATGGAAAATGAAATGGAAATTGGGATTATATAGGGGATTCTAGGGATTAGGGTTTCCCAAAATTATGGCTACCTTTATGGGAGACCCCATAATAAGGATTATCGTATATTGGGGTCTATATTGGGATCCCCTTATTTTGGGAAACTACCATATTTGTAAACCAATTAGCCATGTAGTCACCAACTTATCCCCACCAATAACATTTTATTGGGCCCCCCTGGCCCTCCAAGTAGCGGACTCCCGTCGATTGACTGAGAGGGCACAAAATGGACCCATGCATTCCCCTAGTTTGGAGTACACCCCAGTCAAAAAGTATAGACTTTTTAGGTATACGTTGTCACAATAAGAACCCAGAAACCAAAAAGGTATTAAAGTGTAGTACTCCAATATTAGGAAGCAGGTTGAGACATGCAAAGCTTCCCACCATGTTTGCAGCCTTCACCTTTTGCAGCTTCACTACAAGATAGACGCAAAACCCGAAGACGTGAACCCTGGACTACCTGGTGGTTCAGGTTCATCAAAACCTAGTTATGCCTTACTTACAACTGCACTTCTAACCCAGTCCTTTGATCCTAAACCTGAGCTCTAGATTAATGTAGACCTGTGATTAATAAACCCCTTCTTTTAAGGGCCGTGGTATTCGGATCCCAATCATAATCCCTGTTCAGGGGAGGGGGTTTATTATTCAAGGGTCTAGACTACCGCCTTGATGAAGCGTTCTTAACTCAAAGTGGCTGGATCCGTCTTTTTGTAAAAATCGGGGTGTTCTTCGGGGACTAAGATATCTGGAACGGTACTGCAACTGTCGATTATATCATGGGGTCCATGGACCCCTCCAGAAAAGAGCCCTGCGAACCAGGGACCATTAAGGCCTTTTAAGGGTTATCAAGGGTTATTGAAGCTTACTGGTTTCCAAAAATCTGGGGTTCCTTTTGGGGCGGACCCTAAGGCCCAATGATTACAATGAAGGATAAAGGTTGACGACTCTTATCATGCTATTTTGGGGTTATATTGGGGTTATATAGTGGTTAGATTGAGGTTATATAGGGGTTATATAGGGGATATATTGGGGAATGCAAGAGTAACCTTGTGAAGCCTGAACCCTACGAACCCTAACGTGTAACCCTATGTCAGTCCAAGAAACGGAAGGGGCTGGTCGCCACTGGCTTTGACAAGGGCTGCGAGCTCAAGTGTGCCTTGTGGAATTGTTTGTCAAGACTGGTTGCTGTTAAGGAACTTAAATTACATTAGCAATTTGGGAAACTACATTAATTTCTATACAATATATATAAATACCTATTACTTTAATTTAAATTCAGTCCCGTACAAGCAACCCAGAAGATGAAGACAGCTTGAACATGTCAGGATTCGGGGGTCAGGGGTGCAGCCTTGAGCATGTAATGCAATGTGCATTATCCCACCTGCACAAAACAGAGCTGAACAAATGCTTACTGTTGCATGGCGCAGCTGAGGCCCTGAATTGCAAAATCCTGCCCTGCAACCGCAACACCTTGCTAGTTGTGAATAAGGAATGATGTGGTCAAAACGAAAATGAGAATTGCTGCCTTATCGGGGAGGAATATAAGTTCTATTATAGGAATTAATTGCGCCATTCTCTATCAAAAGCAAAAGCCTTGTCATTGACCAAAGTTCTCGGCCAACCCGAAATGTCCCGGAGACCCTAGACTTTCAATGTTACAAGGCCAGCGGCACCAAAGTCGCGTGAAGTACTGTGGGCTCCTTGACTGATTGCAATTGCAAGCGTTTGGCGTTCGGGTTTTTGAAATAATCGCTTCAAGTGCCTTGGTATTCTTGACACAACCGCACCAACATGTGCCACAGCTTGTACATGTAGCCCATAAACCAGCAGCTGCGTGTGTTGTCTTGACGCATATCCTTTGCCGCTAGAACAGAGAACTAATGCCACTTCTTCAAATAGTTTGCTACCCCAAGCTGAAAAGATGTGAATATCAAGATTGAACAGCAAGGGTTTTGATATTCCAAGACTCTCATTATAGTCCCTAGCACTCCCATGACTCGTAAAGAAGAAAAGGTCGTTTGAACCGCTTGTGATCCAAATCAAATGCTAGAGTGCATCGGAAGCTCCACAGCACCAAGACCCTATCAGCGCTGGCTACGAATGCCTCAGTTTGCAGATAACTCAGCTCCCACAGCTGTCAAATCCAGCATCTCAGCACTTCTGCGTGACATTTTTGTATGCGTCATGCCCTAAACATAGAACAATCGTATCAGTTTGTCTTTCATATACAAGAAAAATGACAACAGCACAAAGATTGGCTGATGAGAAGCAGCAAATGATATGACGCCCCTCTGCTTCAGCTCCAGGTCCTCAGTGCAATGGAAAAATCATTCTCTAGTTTCTCCAGGCATTTTTATGATTACTAAGTCACCCTGACCCGCCAAGTATGCACATCTCCTATAAAAAAAAGGTTTCTGTGCTTCCCTCAACTTGTTTGCTTCCCCCAACCTCGCTCAAAACAACACGGAATTTGTACAGGCGCCTCATGAAGGACTTCTTTTCTGCTGAAAGGGGCATCTGGGGTTTACGTTAGCTTGGAGGAGCTTCCCTGCAAGCTTTGAGATGCTAGGTTACAGGCAGTTGCTTAGATTGGCATGGCTTGGCATGTTGGCACAGTAAAGGCGGCTATCATGTGCCCCATGAGTTTCCAGCAATGCGGTGAACTTGTTGCAGGCGCCTTCACCCCGGAATTTCTAGATCCTAGATTTCATGAAGCCAAACTTGCATTGGACATCTCTGAAATATGAGGTCGCCCAACATACCGCCCTTAAAGCATGGTGTGTTGTGTGTTGTTTTGGAGGTCCAATGAGACGAGATGCAACTTGGGGAACGCAATTTTCTCAGATTGCATTCAGAGCATGACGGAAAGCCTGAGAAGAACCTGAAGGCCCTTATTCCGGCCCTCGATAGGCTTAAATAGGCAGTTGGAGCCATGCCACAACTAAATACAAACCAGTCGGAATTGGCTTGTGTTGTCTCTATGATGCGGTCTGGTTCCTAGTTGGGGTATTACCCCACAACACAGCAAGAGCCTGGTACACATCTGAGCATGATGCAATAGCAAGTCCCCCATGTGGTCCCCGGTGCCCCTTGGCCTCATCGCTGCCAACAACTGATTAAACAACTTGCAGGGATCTTTGCAAGGGGGCCGTCCTCTCCAAAGACAACGATCGCAAATGTGGGTGAAACCCTCACCTTCTTTCCAACTGCAAAGGCACGGTTTGGTGGATGCAGAACTTGTCCAAAAAGTATTTCCTGATTGAAGAGGAAGCTTTGAACATCACAGGGGCACATCTGCATCAGGCAGTCAAAGAATGCTGAAATCTTATTCTGCAGTTCACAGGTCCTGTCCCAAACTCGTCCATGTAAGTGGTGAGAGAAGATCAGTGCCAAGAAGAAGACTGCAGAGCCAAGGTACCTAGGTTTGCTGCGCTGCTGCTTTTGCCTTTCTTTCTGACCACCATGCCCACCACCATTAACGACAGCTACTATTGCTGCTACTACACCATCAACAACAACTACAACTGCTACTAATTCTTCAAGTACTACAGCTACGACTACGACTACAGCGAGGATGATCTCGCTGCTAAAGAAGGTGACGATCACTAGTTGGTTTCAGTATTTAGGGTTTCCATCGTTTTGTGGGTCTTCGAAACATATATAATAATATGGTTTGGTCTATGTTGGGGAGTGGGTCCCCCTGTTGATAGAAATTACGATTTGTAGTGATGCGCTCATTATTGTGACTGTGGCGAGCACCGTCGCTGCTCGACTAGCAGCACTTTGAATTTACCCAACCCCTATATAACCCCTAATGACCCCTAAACAAACCTTATGAAGCCCCTATGTAAACCCTATTCTCCTACAACGCCACTGGTGTGCCTTTTTTGCACCAGGGATCACTTGCCGAACTGAGACAGTAGCGCAACTGCTTAAACCACTTACTCAGTGAACCTTTTGCACCAGGGTTACCCTGATTGTTGTGTGAAAAAAATTGTGGGAGCTAATGCTTCCCTTCTGCCGTGAGAAGCCCGATTCTCACGCTCAATTTGCCCGTGCTTTTGTCGGGGCAATTCGCATATGCAACGGCGGCCCTGCCTCCTTCTCAGCCCTAAAATTCAAAAACCTTCCGGCTTCCCTATCCTGGCTCTTTAGCCTATTGTTTTTCGTTTCGTGTTTTTTTTTCTTGGAGTCTTCTCGTAGGAACCATAAAAATCCCAGTGCTGCCAAGGATCAGCCCCCAGGGGAAGAACTTTACATTATATTCTGGCTCAAGCCTGAGACTGAGATATGGGCGGTTGTCAAAATTATGGTCCTTTTTTGGGTACCCTAAATATTAGGTGCCGTATTATTATAGGGATCCAAAAAGGGACCATAATTTTGACAACCACTCATATGATTTGGGGTTGAGGTTTTTGGGGTTCAAGGTGCGGGGTTGCCTGTTGTCAATGGGAAACTAAGGCACTGGATCCTCTATACTATCCCTATGGCAATCCAAACCTTTCGTTCCTTCATTCCAAACTGAAACATGCCGAAGTAATCTTGTTGGGATCTCAAGCCCGATGCTCGGATACTGCGAACTTAACATGGTTCTAGGTCTTAAGTCTTAAGTGCTGCTTCAACTGCAATACCTTGGGAGTGTATAAAAAGCGATCAGGTTTTCAGAAAAACAAAACATAAGCTAGGCTAGCTTCTGGCCAAGCAATAGCAAAATTAACAACCGAGCGTGCCATCGTTTGCACGAAGAAATCCGAGTGTGCTACCAAATCCCGAGCACACTAAACAGGCCAATGCAGAAATGAAGTACGGTACTGTCGCTAACGAAATCAAGGCATCCTAGACAATGCAATGCAAGAATGCTCATGCAATGTGACGCGCTGCAGCCAGCATCAGCAGCAATGGACCAGGCTCTTTTCTCCTTTAAAAGCCCTGACAAGAAGGTTTCCGGAAGACTCGACGTCTAGCTCCAAAACCCCCTTCCCTGCGACGAGCCTCCGACCGCTGTTTTCGTTGGGTCTAGCTCAAAAACCCGTCGATATTGCATCACCTCCCACAAAACCCACCCCCCCTAGTACCCCAGGCTCACGTTGTGAGGTATTGAACGGAGCCCCCTCCCGAGAAGCTGTCGTGAGAATCAAACAAACCTATATCCCTCCATATAAGCCTATAGAACCCCCAAAACCTCCCATGATCTGTGAAGGGAAGGGCCTGGGCAGTATGTCCACGCGCGCCAAAACCCCACAGATCACGGCCACACCAGCTGAAGCTGCCATGGCAAAGCGAAGGTTGCCTGAGAATGGGCTGAAAGAGGGGAGAATTCTCGGAATGGAAAAAAGAACATGGAAACACACACACACACACAAGGGCCTTGGGATAAAGTAGGGGCAAGCTAGAAGTTGCAATCTGGAGGAAAGGGTTTAAGGTTTCGGGTTATGCAAGGGTATCATAGAGCTTGTGTAGGCCTTATTACACTGATGTTTCCTATGCGGGTTCTGCACATTTCGGAGCGCCCCTGAGATGTTGATGTAGGCCTTCACAGGGCGGAAGGGCAAGATATGTCTGGAGATGGCTGGCATAGACTATGTTGGTGTCATGTTTCCTTGTTCTATTGCTACTATCCTACAATGTCTGTCGGACAAATATGCAGCATATTCTACCTGCCGAGGAAAATTCTATGGGATGTGTACGAAAACGAGGCTACACCAATATGGAATTCCGTATAGCCCTTGCTGGAAAGGACAATGGTCTGTCTAGGGCCTTTTTGGGTTCCATGTTGGCTTTGGGAGTTTATTTTCACAGCACACAAGCTTCATGATACCAGTCTTTCCTAATATAAACCTTTTTCCACCTGCCTAACCGTATTGAAGGCCGCGGCGTGAAGCTTCATGACCCAAACAAGCACACTTCATCTGAAGTATACAGCGACTCTAAACCCTCAACCCCCAAACCCTAAACCCCCAAACCCCAAACCCTTAAACCCTAAACCCCTAAACCCTGAGTTGCAATAATTAGGCAGGCTGCTGTGAATCCACAAGGCAAGGATCTTGCCAAAACGGTCGTCCCGCCAGCAGTGACTGATGAAAAAGTCCTTGATCCGAGAACCCAATACCTAAATAAAGGGGGTTACATAACCCTAGGGATTATATAGGGATTGTATAGGGGTTATATATGGGTCATTTTACCCTCCCACATAATCCGCATTGGGGTCTTAACTCCTAGTATCACCTTGACTAACCCCTATAGTAGTCCCTTATATAATCCGCTATGTAGCCGCCCTTTAAGGAGTCTAGACTATAGCTCACGTGCAACCTGGAATTTTTTCAGTGCTTGCCGTGCAGCTGGTTTAGGGTTTAGGGCTAAGATTTTGTGTATAAAGGTTTTCGGTTTTAGGGTGTAAGGGTTTAGGGATTGGGGTTTAGGGCTAAGGGTTTGGGTTTAAGGGTTTGAAGGTTTAGGGCGTAAGGGTCTGGGGGATAGGGACCGAAGGAATGGAAGACCAAATGGAAATGCACATGGAAAATGAAACGGAAACTAGGGGGGTTACAGGGATACATAGAGTCTAGAGTGGTAAGCACGGAATGAACGAATGGAAAAGGAAATGGAAACTTAAACCATCTTTTACCGCGCGCTGTACCCTAAACCCTAAGCCCTATATAACTCTATGATATAGTAGTTTCCATTTCTTTTCCATTATCCCTATACAACCCCAATGTACTACTGTGGCTTGTGTAGGGGTCTACCCTCCCCTTCCCGACTAACAGGCGACAAGACTGGACACGCAGTGTTCCCATTTAAACAACAGTGATAATAGTAATAGGAATAGTAACAGTAATAGCAATGGCAATAATACTAGTAATAGTAATCGTAACAATCGTAATAGTATTAACATGAATAGTAATAAGATAGGTCAAAACGAACTTCCTCGCAGCTAGCCTACTCTCAAGACGCTATATGCTCACCACCATTTGGAGGTTCAGGGGGACTTAGTAAGTGGACTTATAATCTCTATCAGCCATGCAATAGCCCTGTTATCCGCACCATCAGCTTATGTACGAAGACCCCTGACCGTAAACCCAAAATAACATCTTAGCGTACGTTTTCTGTTCGTTATCAGGCTAATGATTAAGTGTACGACTTAACCCCTGAATCCGGAGACAAGTTAAGCTCAGATGGCTAATGCTTTTTGTGGTGGCAGAGCCAGTTTAGATTTGTGGGTGTGTCTCAATATCGGGGCATAATGGGGAGCTTATCAAAAACTGTGGCAAGATTCTTTTGAGAAACTTTATTCCGTTTACAAAGTAGGAAACCTCCCAAAAAAAGAGGACCGAATCTCATTCTAATTAATTTTGGGACCATAATGTAGACCCATGATTAATAAACACTCTCCTTTTAAGGGCCTTAATATTAGGATCCCTATAATGATCCCTACTAAGGGGAGGGAATTTATTAATCCGGGGTCTACATTAGTATCCCATGAAAAATACGACACAGGTTTCACTTCGAAATTGGTAATGTCAAACATATTTCGTTTAGTCATCGAATATAGTGAACAATTCCAGTAAAATTTCAAGGTCTATCTGAGGTACCCTATAGCACAAATATTATGAGGAACCAATGACCATATTGGAAGTTCACCTTTAAGCCCTGTATGCTCGCAGCTCCTATTTCATGTTCCGTTTTCTTTCCCATGTGCTTGTTCATTATCCTAAGCTCCAAACCCTGCAGAAGCCTATACAACCCCCACATTTGGCCTACGGTAAAACCATAATGTTGGTAATTATTGAAGCGCTATATTACATGCTTCATTTGCTTAAGATCTGAAGAGCGAGAGAGGTCCAAAGCAGAACCCCATCCTGCTATCAGAACCCCCACTCCCTAATGTTAATCATTCACAATGCATTGTAGTATACCACACTGGGAATGCTTAAGTTTTCGGGAGGGGTGGCGGGCTTTAATATGAGGCTAGGGGATGAACTCCCACTTAGGGGTACCGTCAATGTAAAGAGTTGTGCTATGAAACCCAAAGCGGACGAAGGTCTAAACTCCTGGTATCCTCCTTAACAGCGGTATAGTATAGGGTTTAGGGTCTAGACTCCTGGTATCCCTTTTAATAATCCTTGTAACGCTCCCCGATATAATCCCATATACAGCCCCCTTTAAGGAGCTGATTATAGTTTTGACCACCCCTGATATGGGAACCACTGAGCACAGAACCACAGTCCCTGCCATGTGGGCCACTTAGCCTCGAAGCAAAACTAGGGTTTAGGGTTTAGTTTTTGGCAACCCACCTCCCCAAAAGTAGGACCCTGGTTACCAAAGAAGTAGCCTTGTATTTGGTCATCTTTCAAATATGTCAACCCGTTATTGTGTACTCTACTCTGAAGTTTAGGGTCATCATAACTCCTTTCTAGCTGTACCTATACCCCAGTTCTAAACCTCACTGAGTCCCCCAATATGCCCATTGAAGTACAGATATAATGGTACTTGCCCGGAATCTCCAAGTGGCCCGTTAATCTACAGTCTACAGGTATCATGAGACATCTAAGGCGTATATAAGGACTAGATATGGGATATAGCAGGTCGCTGGAGTGGTTGGAGCCTACTTAGGGTTATGAAGGGTTTTGTCCCGAAACAATCTGATAGCTTACATTCTTTTCCATTCTGCAATAACCCCCTATATCCCTTTCCTTCCCCAATAAAGATTTTGTCCGTCAAACGGTACCACAAGGCGCCGGGTGTCCAGTCTGTTCACCTTCCGAGACTTGTTGTAGAGAGTTGCCGCCTGGAGGTAAGTTTAGGGTTTAGGGAGTAGGTCTTAGTGTAATGTATGGGTTCATTCGGTTAGAGTAGAAGTTTGAGACAGTTCATATTGTAGTTGAAAAGGGAGTGCAAGAAAAGGAATTGTAAGTTTTTGTTGTGCAGCTGTGGTACCGAGTTTGGGGAGGCATAGGTTGCTTAAGTTTGAGACGCCCTTTTCAAGCCTAAGCCCTAAACTCTAAAGCCTTTTGGAAGATAGAATTCCAGGAGGGAATCTCTCGGCCCATGAGCATCCCTCAGATTTTGCAGCTTTTACGGCTATGAACTTCCCAAAGAACGATATGTAATCCTGTAATAACTGGCCAACTTACTGTGAGGTCAAACCCTGAACTAAGGCCACTTTGGTGGTAGATCTCACATGCTGCCATAGTCTAAACTCCCAGTATCCCCCCGAATAACCCCTATAGTAGTCCCCTATACAACCCCCTTTCAAGAGTTTAGACAGTAGATCTCACATGATGCATTAACTGGTAGTTTCCATTTTGTTTTCCATTATCCCAATATAACCTCAATATAAAGAAACCCCCAATATAACCCCCAAAAATTTCCCTAATATGACCCCAATATACCCCTAATATAACCCCAATATACCATAGTAGTTATCAATTTGGGTGTGATCCATCGAGGTTCGGCCTCCTATAAGTAGAGCCTTGGCTTGCTTGCATGGGTACAAGTAACCCCCTCCAGGGTTTAGGGTTTAGGGTAATCTTAAGGCCCTATTATGTTATAATATACCACAATAGGGAATGTCCAATATGTTTTGGAGGGTTTCATACTAGGGGGAGGGGAATGTGAGGATAAGATTAGCAATCCTGGTTCTGGGCTGGACTTCTGCATTGGGACCCAGCTAGCATGCACGGGGACTGCGAGCCAATCACCATGACACAGTCTGCATGTCCTAATGGCTGGTGCAGCTTCGTAAAAGGCTTAGCAGCACACAGACCCTTGGATTCACCCAGCAGCATGTTGTTAATATGAGCTATAGTCTAAACTCCTAGTATCCCCCTTAATAAGCCGTATAGTAGTCCCTATATCATCCCCTATACGACCCGCTTTGAGGAGTTTAGACTGTAGCTCATGTAGTGCATTGCTTTCAGGCTTTGTGGGTGGGAGAAGCCCCAATGAAGAGCTGGGCAAACTATCTCACTCTTCTCCTTATGATGGTCTAGTTCCCCTTAAGTAGGTAGGATATGGGTATATGGGCATGGTATTATCCTATGCCCAAAGCCATATTCTATCTACCTAAGGGGGACTATAGGCAGCATCTGGAGTAAGCACGAGTGGAACTTCATCACGCGCCGGGATGTTTATGGCGCCTTGCACGACATTGAGGGGCGCGCGATGTGGGTCAAAGATAATGTTGTGAACAACTTTGACCCGGGAATGTTGGGAGCTACCTAAGCCCTCAACCAACCGCAAGCAGTGTTTCTCATCAAAATCCCAACCAAACTCAGCGATTACTGCCTATTTGCAGCGCCTCCCCTCCCCCAAAGTGAACATCATGTCGCTCACCAAGCTCCAACATAAAGTCACAGGGATTAATGAGCTGTCTGGGGAGAGGTAATGTTGGGGAGAGGTAATTTTCATCGACTGCGAACCTGGTCGGGAGTGTAGCAGGAGGATGCAAGGCTGGACATACTCAACTCACCTCAGCTTTGCATTAGGCTTAGGGTTGAGGGTTGTGATGAGCAAATCCACATGGCAGGATGGAAGGCCAGACTTCACAGCGATCTCCTCACCGCACTCACTATGCCCTAACAAATGTGTCCTGATTGTATTCTATCGTGTCATGAGATATTCGACCAGAGGACCATTTGTCACTATTGGGCGATGGGGTATTGAGAATGATAATGATCAGGTTGGGGATTGGGGTTACACCACAATCAGGAGCTGGGCTGAGAAGTTCCTAGCAAAGTTCAACCCAAGCAACCATAAACCCACTGGTGGGCTTGTGGGGAATAAGGGAATGTATCCTCCGAGGCCGGGGAAGAACTCTACCCGACCAGTGCCACAGGGACCCGACACCCATCTTTCCGCTGTCTTTGCTATTTCCATTCATTGCTCGCCACCTGTTCTCCACCACTCCCAACGTCTACCCTATGTAATCCCCTAAACCATCCCAGTTTCCATTTCATTCGCCATTTTCTTTTCCATTTGATTCT
>CAJNIZ010045547.1:0-18086 GCA_905231905.1 Symbiodinium pilosum
CACATACACCGGGCCAAGAAGCTGGGAACAGGAGCGGTGGATCTCGGCCAGGCATGGCCTAATCAAGCAGGACTTAGGGGGTTTAGGGGTTTAGGGTTTGGGGGTTTAGGGTGTAAGGGTTTAGGGGTTTAGACGTTGGGGGTTTAGGGGTTCAAGCGTTTAGGGTTTACGGTTTTGGTGTTTATGGTTTAGGTTTTAGGGTTTAGGGGTTTAGGATTTAAGGGTTTAGGGTTTTGGGCTTTAGGGTTTAGGGTCTAGGGTAGTTCAGGGGCTCATTAAATAAATGCTTGAACTTGAGATACTGAACCCTCAACCCTAAACCCTACACCCTGCACCCTTCAACCCCCAAAACCCTCAACCCTAAACCTCGAGTCAGGACTGGAGGTGGCCGGCCCACCCTCAGGAGGTGGTGAGTGGCCTCCGACTTGTGGCCCAAGGAGGCACTGGTTTCAATTTAAAGCAGGTCTCCAAAACAAAGGGGTACCTTTAAAAGGCGAATATGAGGGTTGTATAGGGGATCTATAGGATTTAGGGATTCCCGTGCCTTTGAGGAATTAAAATCCATTGAGGTCTACATTGGCTCCCCCTCTTGCAGGAAACTACCAGATTCTGAGGACCGCTAGGATGTCCCCTTGTTCCGGTTTAGGGTTTATAGGGAAAAAGGTTTAGGGTTTATTATTTATAGGGATGAAGGTTTAGAGTTTAGAAAGGTGTCCGATTTCTAGGGCAGGCCTAGACCCCAGACCCCATAAGCTCTCTATTCGCCTTTAAAGGTATCCCCAGGGTAATAGGTGGAGCCATTGACTTGCTGTTTTCATCTCCGCATAGATTAGGGCTCAGGGCTGCAGGAATGTCTTAGACAATCATGTTGTTCTGAGTGGTTTAGGGCTTAGGGTTTGGGCTTTGGGCTTTGAGGTGCAGGGCTTAATCTCTTAGGACTAGGCTTTTGTTCAGGAAGGTTTAGGCTTTTAGCCTCCAGTCGTGCTATGTAATTAAAGAAAGTGATGAAAGACGAGGGTAAGAGTGCAAGAGTTGAGGGCTTGGGTCATTCCAAGGCAGCCACGGATTAGATTTGGCTTCGGGTTGAATCCTGTTAGAGCATATAGGGTCTTAGGGTACACAAAAAACAAAACCCCTTCACTCTAAACCCTAGGCCTTGAACCCGAATGATTCATGCCTAAACCTTGAGCCCTAAACTCTAAATCCTTAACCCCTGAGCCCTAAACCTGCTGAAATGCAGTCCAGGGGCAAATGCGAGCCTGGGAAAATTTTCTCACGGATGAAATCGGAGCCGCTCCTGTGTGGAGCCCCAGCTTCGTCTAACCCAAGGGATACCTTTTAAAGGGGGATAGAGTGGTCATTAGGGGGATGCTGCAGGGATATCATAGGGTTTAGGGCTTAGGGGTTCAGGGCTTCAGGATTTAGGGTTTACGGTTTTTTAGGATTTAGGCTTCAAGGTTTGGGGTTCAGGTTCGAAGAGTTTAAAGTTCGGAGTTTAAAGTTTAAGCCTTGGGGTTTAGGGTTTAGGGTTCCTGGTTTAGGGTTTAGGGAATGTACTATACAGGAGTATAGGGATACAACCCTCCAGTAATATGCCGGCAAATTCAGGATGCTACACAAAAACGTAGGGCCTACAGCCCAGACTTCTCATGTAGTTAATTGAAAATCAGATGGAAAACATGTACAATGAAATGGCTCACTTAGGGTTTAGGGCTGGTTAGGTATTATGTGGTCCAAATATATTGAGTATAGGTACATTTCCCAGGACCCTTTGGGAAGAGTAAGGTGTTGGTTCCGCGTTGAGGTTGGGAGGGTTTGACGTTCATAGGCTTCTTGCTTGGGCGTAATTACACTGGACCTAAGAGCATACCCTAGGTCATAAAGACACTCGAGCCCCGGTCACCCCAAACAACAACACTAAACCCTAACCCCTAAAGCGTAAACCCTAAGCCCTAAACCCTAAGCCCTAAACCCTAAGCCCCAAGCCTAAACCCTAAACCCTAAGCCCTAAACCCCAAACCTTGTGTATCCCTGTAATATTCCTATAATATCCTCATAATATCTCATAATATCCCTATTATATTCCACCCAGAACCACTTCAGGCCTGTAGGACTCGTAGCGCTCATCGGGCACGCAAATGGCCTGGATTGCCACTCTACCTCCAGGCTTCAGGCACCTGAGCTCAAACTGCAAGGCCACAAAAATGGTTCAAGGTTTAGGGTTTAGGATTTAGGGTTAAGGGTTTAGGGATTACTGAAACACCAAAAATATGCAAAATGATAGGCCTAAACCCATAGGTTCAAGGCTGAGGGTTTATGATGAAAGGAGGCAGTGCAGTTGGCCGCTGGGTTCTTGTGGGTGTTACCACGACATTGCAGGGATGCCCAGGAGGTTAAAGGTCTGCTTGCGGCAGATCTATAAAATACTAAACCCTACCTAAACCACAGAAAGAAGGTAAAATAATAGCCCAAATCCCTAAAAATAGACCAAGAGGCCATTATTCTACATACTTTTGGGGTTCAGGTAAGCCACAATCCCTCAACCCTAAACCCGAAGACCTAATCTCTACACCCCCTTGACCCCCTAATCCCTAAATCCATCATCCGTAAACCCGAATCCCGAATCTCTAAACTCTACTCCCCTAAACCGTAATTAGCACTGAAGAGGCTGGGGGATTCAAACTTCACAGTTTAAGGTTTAGGGTTTAGAATTTTCGGGTCTAGGGTTTAAGATTCTAGGGTTCTAGGGTTTAAGGCTTAAGGTTTAGGGCCTAAGTTTTAGGGTGTGAGGTTCAGGGTTTGGGGATGCAACGTCCTAACTTCAGCATCCTGCTAGCCTTACACTGTTGGTTAGTGAGGAATACGGGGGGGTTGGGGTTTTGGGGGTTAGGTATGTTGTAGGGTTTAGGGTTAGGGTTCAGGGTATCAGGCCATAGGGTCGAAGCACCAACAAGCGCGATTACATGCTATGCTTCTTGCTGCAGAATCAAACTGAGAACGTCAGGAAGGGAAGGTATGTCGGGCTTCAAGCTATCATCTTTGCCATATGAACCCTTAAGCTGGTGTATTCCTGCGCTTTAAAGGCGAAGGTATCTCGAAAGAAGGGTATATGGGAGACCCTATTGAAAGGGTTGTGGGGATCCCTTCCAGCGGTTATGTATACCTAAGCAGATGTATATGCACACAGAGTTGCTCTGATAAACTGACATTTGGGGGCTCCAAACACAATATGCTTAGGGTTTAAGGTCCCAGGGAACGAAGGGAATGGAACACTTCAAATGGACAATTGCATCCAAGATATAGTGTATAGTTCGCTGTGAACGAAGGAAAGGAAAAGGACATGGAGCATACTGTTCAGGGTTAGGGAATGCATGAAGGAATGGCGAAGGCTGGGCCTTCACATATTGCGCATGAGTTGGGTTGAGGGCATGCAAAAATGGAAATCAGGTGAGTTTCTGCACTATAGTTAGAACCCCAGTTAAAACCCTAAATCCCAATCCCTAAACATAATTATGTCGGCACGACTCACGACTGGAGAGATCCAGTTCATCATTGCCTACTAACCACCAGTAATCAACCCCAAAACATGAACAATAGGGATGCTGCTTAGGCATTCTGAAGGCATTATTTCCGGAAAAAATCAGGTCACTGGTGGTAGCCCCACACCCCAAGCTAAACCCTAAACTTTGAACCCTAAACCCTAAACCCTGAACCAGAAGCCCTAAGCACTAAACCCTGCATCCCGAAGCCTAAGCTCTGAGCCCTCAACCCTGATCCCTGAATGCTAAATAGGAGCTTCCATTTCCTTTTCGCCATTATCCCCATATAATCCCCATGTAATCCTACTTGAAGCCCTATAGAAGACTTATCCGGCCTTAACCCTGACCCGGCTATATTGAGAAATATTGCGGTGATGTTTACAAGGGTTATATAGGGTTATAAGGGGGTTATGGGGATTACACATTGTGTAGGGTTTAGGGTTTAGTATGATCCCAATCATGGAGAATCAAATGGTCAATGGCATGGAAACTACCATAGTAGATTGGGGGCTATATAGGCATCCCTAGACCCTAAACCCTAAACCCAAAACCCAAAACTCTAAACTCAAAACCCTAAACCCTTAACCTTAAATAGTTGAGAGGCCGGTCTAGCACGCCAAAGTATACGGGTAAATATTCATGGCCCACAGCCTCCAGAGGGTTTTCGCTTTTTTCACAAGCTAAGGATTTGTTCGAGCGAGTAGTTGTTTTTTGGAATTACCGATGCATCGTTTAGAGATTTTGGCTAAGACTTTTCGGGTTTAGGGCACACAACAACCAGAAAGGACTTTTCTGGCGAGGAATTACCAGGTGGGCACAGTTACAGAGGACCAGTGTGGGGCTCATAGAGAAGAGACCAGGAGGTACATAAAAGCCATGTGAGCCATAGTCCAAACTGCTGGTATCCCCCCTTCATAACCACTATACTGGTCTCCTATATAAAGTCCCCTATATCAAGCCTCTTAAGGAGTTTTGACTACAGATCATGTACGGCTCGTATGCAGGAAACTTCCCACCTTGAATTCCTGAGGCAGATAGCCTTTCCAACTTGAAGTAATCAGAGGATTGTGGTAACCCCAACCCCATAAAATGGGGGCCCCAGAACTAACGCATCACTCTTACAGGGTGTTTATGGGATTTCGCAAGTAGGTCCGCAAGGAGTAGAGCCGGGGTCATCATTTGATGCTTGTAAGGCTTGGAAATTTACTTTCTCTGAGTCCCCCTAACCCTCCGTGTAGAGAGTCCTTAGGTGCGTGTCCTGCTTATCTGAGGCACCCCCTCAACCATACATCATCCTAGCCCTCAATCCTAAAAAGTAAACCCCAAAGCGTGTAAGCAGGTCGATCTTCGCCATGGGTATGACCCTCACTACAAGCAATCCTTGCGCTCCATGTTTCGGACTTCAGAAGTGTACGCATATAGCTTGAGTAGGGTTTAAGGCGTCACTTTATCTGAGTCTGTGGGAACCCTAAAACCCTAAACCCAAATCCCAACTTTCCTAGGTAGTAAAGTCTACCAACCTACTGCTGCTCACCCGCATGGCCTTGGCGCAGACCCATCCCTACCCTTCACCGCGCCAGCTCCTGTTACTTGCCTCCCGTTAGTAGGGAATCAAGAAATGGATCCTTATAGTAGTCCTTGCCTTAGACGCGAAAGACCTTCAGTTTTAGGACCCTATAGCATAACTCTTTATACGAATGCTAAAAATCGAGGTCTTTGAGGTCTAAGGTGTATGATCCCTTTCCTTGCCTTCATTCCTTGTAAACCATACGTAAGCAATACAATCCTTATACCAACCCTAGGCTCCAATCAATTTTCGATTTTCTGTGTCAACTCCATTATTAGGCAAAAAGTATGAGGGTCCCTGGCTTTCAATTCTGTAGGGACAACTTTCGGAAACTCTCATACTGCGTGAAAGCTGAAATTTAGAGGTCAGGGTTTATAGTTATGCCAAGATTGAGCTGCATAGATCATGCATGCAGGCAGTTAACCTTCCTTGAACGCCTGCGGACAAAAGCCCCATGCGGACATACACCCCCCCCCCAGTTTTCTATGTGTCTCATTGTTGACGTTTAACTGGCAGTTTTGTGTGCATACCCCTGCTTGCAGCCAGTACAAACACTGCCAAACGCAAGTTTTATGACTACAGCTGCACTTGTCCTACCCGTCATGAAGCCCCCTGCTCACTGCGGATTGTCGCAAGCCCTGCGCAACTGCCCTATTGTGAAACAAGCCCGAATACCTCTCTTTTGGGTGCCACAGGCTGCCAAAGGGCAAAGGTATTGGGACTCTCGTGATCAAGGACGACTACAGTGAATCTGTCGGGCTAGCGTTTGGGGAGCCATGCGGAAGTCAATTCTAGGAGATCCCCTTGTTACAGGTACTTTATGCCTCGGGGGCTTGAATTTTGGGCATACTGCCTAGCTTTCCTCCAAGAAGCCTCTGACTCTGGACTTGTAATGGCTCCGACTGCAAACTATTCGATCCTGCAAACCGGTCACATACATAAAGCCTACAGATGAGGCTGAATCCTGCATCGAAGCCAAGCCCCAAACCGTTCCAGCCATCTTGTAGCATGTTGAACTTAAAGCTGCAGGCAAAGAGGCATTCTTCCAAACTTTTTTATCCCCATTAGTAACCCTATGATAATCCCCAGCAAATCCCTACCTACATAACCCTCCTTTAAGGCATTTAAACTATAGCTCACTGGAGGATTTTCTCAGCATGAATGGCTGGGCTAAGCCATGAGCATCGAAGCTTTTTGCTCAAAAGCTGGGTTGCCCTTGTGTGCCTGAAGGCTTTAAAAAATCGTGGAACTCCTAGAAATTAGAAGAAACCCTGAGTAAACCCAAGCAACCCTAATCCGCATCAGGATCAGGGTTTAGGGCTTCAAATATAAAACCCTAAACCATAAATCCTAAACCCAATTTAAAACCCTCGCAAAGAGTGGCTGGGCCTCAATCATCTCTACGCTCACCTCAGCCCAAGGAGTCAATGATTATGGGCGTAGGTTTTGGTAATTAGGGGTACTGGATTAAGATCACTACCCGGCCCTGAATCTGAAGCCCCAACACCTCAACGCCAAACGCCAAACCCTGTATGCAACCAAACCATCAACATCACATTCCTTATACAGCCTATCTACCCCTTAAGCCCTTTCAAGTGGCCCTACATAAGCTCTATAAGCACGTATAAGCCTTGTTGGAAGCACTGCTTTCAGATATGAAGCTTCAAAACAACAACAATCCCACAATTTCGGCTGGGATTTATCAATTGCTCTTTACAAGCCCCTAAGCCCTAAACCATAAAGCCTAAACCCTGAAGTTCCCTTACTATGAAAAAAGGGGAACCCAAAAAACGTTAAAGTGTCAAAGTTGTCGAAAATGGTCGTTTCCCTAAAAGGGAAACCCAGATGTAGACACCAAATTACTATAATCCTTTTTATGGGGAGCCCCCTAAACACCAAACCCCATCTATCTGTCTATATATATATATATACATATATCTATCTCTCTGACTCTCTCTCCCCCCGCCCTCCCTGGATAATTCCTATAACCCCCATTTTAGAGATACCAAATTAGGGGAAACCCTCTAAGCACTACCAAGACCACGGCATCCCGACCCGCCTGAGAATAACTTACTCGGTTTAGGGTTTAGGTCTTTTTGGGGGGGGGGGGTTAGGGTCTAGGGTTTGGGGTAAACTGTTACCAACATGCCCAAAGGGTCCATGTTGGTATGTGGTATACAGGGTTCACAGGGCTTACAGGCTTCAAAGGGTTTACAGGGTTTATAGGTTTTAGCGTTGAGGGCTCAGGCTTTGGGTAAATGCTTTGGGCGGAAAGGGGATCCCATAGAACCACTTTAGGGCTCAGTTTTTGCAATATAGCCACATGGAGCCTTTGGGATACGACTGTCACATACGCGGGGAATAGTGACGGTGTGGAGGGTGTTTTATCAGACCACCGTAGCCCCTCCAACATGTAACCAAGCAAATGGAGGCTCCCGAGTATATGCGACATTAGAATTGCCAAAAATTCTGATAGGCCTTAACCTGTTCGGGCTTTCCAGGTGCGGGGGGTGGGGAGCCCCATGAGTCTAACAGGACACATGTGTACATAGACATACGGGTGTCTCATATTGCAGGGGCCCTTAGGGGCCCTATGTGGCTCACAGAGGTCCTTTCTCAGGATACAAAGACCCGGAAAGGCAACTCTCTGCACGTCTTCTGAGCGTGGGCATGGGTGATGCTCAGCAGTTGACACTCCAGTGCAGTGCTTTGAGAGGAATGTTGAAGGATTAACTAAGGTTCAAGGATGTTGAGTTAAGGGTGAACGTCAAGACGCCCTAACTCCGTTGGCCTCTCTATGAGGAAGATCCCTGAACAAATTTGCTTAGAGCGTTTGGGCGATTCAAAGCCATAGGTAGAGCATGGACGAGTAATCAGCTGCGGAGCGTGGCCCTAGCTAGTTTTAAGCCCCGAACCCACTGCCTGGCTTGGTTGCAGGGCATGGGAGTCCTCATCGTGCTAGCATACGTGTGGTAGGTCATCACCCCGACAAGGGGCCTCTGTTTTTCGAAGCCCCAACCTATCTTCTGCTACAGCGGCGGCTCAGCTTTCACCGCCTCTCCTGTTGAGTCTTCTACTTCACCCTCGTTGTGACTCTGGCAGGCCTGTAGTACCCTCAGCCCCCAGACGCTCAACTCCGTAAATTCTCACCCTCTAACGAAAGCAGCAGTAATAGTAATTGTAATCGTATACCTCAACCCGTCACCCTAAACCCCAAACCCTCAGCCTCAATCGACCATGCACCTAATTGCCGACGGATTGCAGCCTTGGTGAAGTATCCAGGGCCAAAGCGAGCCTCGACACGGTTCAGGGTCAGGGTTTAGGGTTTGGGGTCTCCCTAGGGCTCCAAATGGCCCAATGTAGGTACTATTTACAGGCATTGGGGCCCAATGTAGGCATTATTTATAAACATGGAGCCTCAAGGTCTGGGAATGTGTGGGAGATGTCGTTTTCTGAATCGGGCTATGCTGCCCTCTGGACTGGAGGGCTGGGTAGAAATCATAACTGGATGATACGGGTACCTCCGTGGGAATTATGTAGGCATTGTCTTGAGAAGCAGTGTCTGCGAACTATGGTGGTATATGGGCGGGTGGGGGGGGGGGTGGCTGTCGGGGTCTTAGGAATCAGATCTTAAACGCTGAGCCCTATCTGGGCTTGTTGACTCAGGGTCCAAATTTTAACTCCATGCGTAGTAAGGGGCCACGGAGACTGTCAGAAGTTATAGGGGCGATGCCTGGTACTATCGAGACTGGGGTTGCTCCAGTAGCTGCAAATGGGAGTGTGGGTTTGCCCTAAACCCTCAACCCTGAACCCTAAGCCTTAACAAGCATCAACAGATTTGTTTGACTGTAATCCAGGTGCCAGGATTTAGAGTCTCTCATGGGTTTAGGGTTTAGGTTTTAGGGCTAATATCAATCTACCCCCCACCCGCCTCACCATACAAACTTCCGGACCCCAATATAGATCCCAAAATACTATAATCCTTGTTATGGGGACCCCCAATAAGGTATCTCTAATTTTGGGAAATCCTCATATTGGGGGAGTTCATCATTGGTTGGGGTGGGTGGGGAATTGGTATTAGGGGAGGGGGGAGAGGTTCATTTGAGCTCTGCGTTTTCAGGCTGTTTAAGGATACTTTTGGACAATTTAGGGGTTAGGGTTTAAGAATAAAGGATGCTTTTGAACAAGTGTGGGATAACTTTAGACAATTTAGGTTTGAGGGTGTCGGGCTATTCAGGGGTAACTTTTTACAACTTGGGGATAACTTTGTACAATTTAGGGTTTAAGGTTACTTAGGGATAATTTTGACTTAGTTAAGGTTAATAAGGGAAAACCTCGGGTGGGGTAGTACAGAGGGGTAGTAGGGGAACCCACGACTTTTTGAGTCTAGGATGGACTTAGGATTCAGGATTTCAGGCTCAGCTTACAAAAGTCATGAAAGGCTCTCTGGGTTTAGGGTTTAGGGTTTTAGGTTTAGGGGTTCAAGGTTTAGGGTTTAGGAATTACATGGTTTATGAGCTTTCCGGCTTCAATTTAGGCTTGAGGGGTTTCGGATGTAAAGTCTGTAGAGCTTGTGGTCTTAGGATCGAGTGTCTGGACCCTCAACCCCATATCTTCACACCAAAAACCTTGGGATTTGATATCTGCAACTTGGGGGTGCAGGATTTGGTGCTTTAGGGTTGTTAGGATTCAGAGCCCGAAAGCTGTAAGGCATCATCTGTAGACTCAAAAGCCCAAAACAGATTTATTCGCAGACATGGCCCTAACCCCTAAACCGAAAAACTTGCGGTTTGGGCATGACTTGGGGCTTTCTCTTCAAATAGGGGGCCCTTCCAGCCCTAGGAATGTCTAAGGATTGTGTAAGGATGAGGGCTTAGGGTTCGGGGTTAGGGGTGTGGGGGTTGCTGTAAGGATAAGAGCGGCGGCCTTCAAGCATCATACGAGCAACTGCCAATGTTTCCCCTATGACTAACGGACATGGTTTCCTTACGAGGGAATATATAAGGGACTACACTAGACTACAAGAGGGACACCTATGTCCACCCTTTAAGAAGCCTAATATTGACAGTAGGTGTAGTGGTTTAGGCTTGAGAGCCTAAGGGTTTAGGGCAATGCTTCGGGGGGTTGCAGACTTGGGGCCCGCAGTCGGGATCAGGGAGTTTTCCTTTGCCGCCTTAGGTTTTGTACCTCTTGGTTTTGGATCCCTAACCCACGGAATACAGCCCTTGAGTTCATGGGTTCGCTTCCTAGCCCCCCTTGAATTCATGGGTTCCCCTGCTACCCTCCTATACTACCCCCCTGCCTCCAGGTGCCCCCCAAATTAAGTTTGACTAAGCCTAACTATCCCGGACTAACCAAAGCTAGGGGAGGAACCTGAGGGGTAGTATAGAGGAGGGTAGTAGGGCTTAGTGTTTAGGGTTTAGGGTTTAAGGTCTAGGGGCTTAGGGGTGTAGGGTTAAGGGAAAACCCTACACTTCCCCCCCTAGATCTAAGTCTACAAAGAACAACCCAGACCCCTGATAAATAAACCCCCTCCCCTTAATAGGATTATAATAGGGAGCCTAATATTAAGGCCCTTAAGAGGAGGGGGCTTATTAATAACCCTAAATGGTAATTTCCATGTTCTTTTCCATTATCCCTATATAACCAAAATGTTCTCCTAGATTACTATATTACCCCTATGAGGCCCTCAAAAGGAGGGCCTTTATTAATCAGTGGTTTGAACCCTAAACCCTAAATAGCAGTTTCCATTTTCTCTTCCGTTTTCCCTATATAACCCCTTTATAACCCCATATAATCCCTACATAATCCCGAAATAATCCCTAAATAATCCCTGAAGCCCCATGTAAAGGGTCTACATTACCATCACCTGCTTTGCGCCCAGACGCCTAAAAATGATGCCAACTTTGGGTTTGCAGGCGGGGGTTAGCGGTTTACGGCTAAGAGTTTAGAGGTTTAGGGTGGAGGGGTTTAGGAGTTTAGAGACCAGCAACGCTTGCGGCCAAAAACACAGCAGTTGGGTCCCGCGGAAGGAGGCGCTGAGCTCCCTAAACCCTATAACCTTGGACCCCAAACCCTAAACCCCATGCGTGTATACAGGTCATACGAGGAAATACTAGCTTAACAATTTTCAACCAAACCGAAAAGAACATTGAACATGACTTGGGAACTGGGTTTACATAGACGTTCAGGGTTTCGAAAAAAATGAAGGTCCCCTTGAGGGCGAGTTGATAACCTAAACTCTAAATTCTAAACCCTACACCGCATGGTTCAGGCTCGTATTTATCTTGGGTGGTTCAGATGCATTTATCGCTGTTTATGGCTTCTCAAACCCAATTCGACTTGAAAAGGCCTCCATACCCAGTATCCCCTCATTTATAACCTTTTTGGAATACTCGGTTACTGTGGGCATACAAATCCCTAACTCGAGATCCCGCAAAAACACTGAACCCGAAACCATGCTAAAGCTGAACCCGAAACCTTATATGAGCTATAGTCTAAACCCATAGTGTCCCCCTTAACAACCCTCTAATACTCCCCTATACAATCCACTATAAAACCCCACTTCAGGAGTTTAGACAATAGCTTATATCTGCGAAAGCTCAGGGCCCCAGCCACCACGTCTCGGTAGTCACAGAAGATGACGCTGACCTTGTGACCCACGCCAGCGTCTGCAACGCCTGGGAAAGTACTGGAACTTAAATTAAGTTACTAAAGCAAGGAAGCCCCATTATGTACTATATAACTATACCCAGTAATGTGGCATCTTAATCTAAGTTCCTGACTGCAGCAGCAACCGAGATTAAAGGACCCTACACCCTAAACCCATTTTGAGAAACTTGCAAGCCAGTCTACCTGGAGGTTAAGGGGACTTAGTAGACCCCCCTACCTGGGGTTGACACCGCGCTTTTGGTGACCCTAGCCGGGTTTAGGGTTTAGGGTTTGAGGTTTAGGGCTTAGGACTTAAGGTTTAGGGTTCAGGGTTTTGGGTTACTAGCATGATGGAGTAGGGTTCTGACACCAGTTACAAACAACCGCATGGCGGTATGCACATGAAACATGAGGATTACATATGGCAGCATCCGAAATCCCAAGCCCTAAGGAGTGATAAATGCTTGAAATACTGTAGGGTAGAGGCCTAATTAGACACCAATATCATCTGAGCTCTGTTTTGTGTACCCTTTACAAAAACATACGTAATCCAAAAACATAATGTTGAAGTAAGTTATTTGTCAATAGTACAGTGACCATTGCTGCAAGGATGCGTTGTTGCGCCAGCTCCAGCTGTTGCCTGTAAGAAGATGCGGTCACAGGGTTTAGGCATTAGCTGGAGTAACTTGGACCCTCCACAAAGGAAAGACTACCCTAAGCGTCCAAGTACCTAATAACTATATACTTACCTAAAGCCTGTACTATAATTACTATTACCCAAGACCCAAGTACCTAATCTTTGGGTACTTGGACCCTCTGGGCGAGGCACAAAGCCCAGGTTATGGGTACCTTGGTTCTCTAGGGAGGCTTGAGGGTTTAGGATTTAGGCTTGATTTGGCTACACTAGAGCGGCTTGAGACATACAGGGAATACACAAAGAAGATAAGAGTTACCGGATATAGGTTTAGGATTTAAGATTTGAGGCTTTAGGGTAAAGGGTTTAGGATTTAGAATTTCTGGTCAAGGCTTTAGGGTTTAGGCTTGCACCAACTTGGATGCTGTGGGACTTTCATATATCCCTGGAGTCTCGAGTGGGACCCTGCTTGAGACAGCTGGAATTATTCTAGACCCTAAACCCTAGATCCTAAACCCTAAACCTTGAACCCTGAACCCTAAACCTTGAACCCTAAACCCCAAATCCTAAACCCTAAACCCCAGACCCTTGCATCCTGGGGTTGAAGGGCTTAGGTTCTGTCCTGGTCCCTTGGTCAGGTCAATGAAGCTCCTCAAGAAAAGAGCCCGCTAGGGTGCAAGGACCCAAATGATAGGATCCCTTTGAAGGGGTTGTAGGGGGATATATAGGAATATATGGGGACTACAATAAAGGGGTCTATAGGACCCAAATAATAGGGTTTTAGGGCCCAAATACTATAATGTGAGTGGTATTTGGGACCTAAAACCTATTGTCTGGGTCCTTGAACCTTTTAGGGAGTTTCTGGCGTGGATCGTGGTCAGCACACCTGTCTGACAACAACTCTATGTAGGAATGACCGTTTCGGTTTTGGGGCTTATGGTTTTGGGCTTTGGGATATCCATTCATGGGGGGATGAAAGGTCATTGTTAGGGGGCCGTGCCCATGCAAGTACATTAACAAGCTAACGTTTACAGACCAACAAACTCTGATTACAGCGTTCAAAAGTCCAAACTCTATCAGTTGGGTACTTGTATCCCTCGCCATTTTCGGACTATCGTCGCTAATATAACCCCAAAAACCCTAAGCTCCTAAAATCCTAAACTCACAAACTGCACCTACGGTCACCTTTTGGGTCCTCTTGGCAGAATCCTTGCAGTCCAAGCCTTTTTCCAAGTCGCTCTTCGTCGGTGCTTTGCATGACGCTCGTCTTAGCTTTCCTAAAACCCTAAACCCTTGAAACCTCAATGGCTAGTGTCATGGCATCCTGGCCTCTCTTTACGAATTTGAAGCTGCTCTACATGTCGGGGCCCTGAATCCCCAAACAGCATTGGTTCCCCGTCAACCCATGCTACGGTTGCTGAAGATAGGATACCCTCGCAGGGATTCTGCAGGTGATTCTTACGAGAAACTCCCCTATCGACATACCTGCCTTGTCTTCCCAGGTCCATCATCCAACCCCCTAATCCCAAAACTCTAAACCCTTTCAGAACCCTACTAAAAAGGCCTAGACCCTAAACCCGATAGAATGCAACCCTTTTATATCCACATACAAACCCGTACGTGATCAGCTTTACAGGAACCCTTGAGCCCTAAGCCCCCTCCACTTTCAGTGGGCCAGGGCCCCAGTAGCGCCAAGCAAGGCCAGCGGCGCGGCCAAGTAGGAAAATCGAGAAGCAAACCTTCGGGCAATGTCTGCTATATAAGGTTGTGTAGGGTTTAGGGTTTAGGGTGGCTGCGGGGGATGGGGGGTGGGGACGGGTGGGGAGGGTGGGGTGGGGTGGAGCGGGGGTGGGGGGGACACACCGGAATTGAGGGATTTGGTTTTACAACTCTGCTATAGATGTAATTAAATACACCAAGTATGAGCCCCTAAGTTCCCCGATTCCATGGTCATAATCGGGTGGTGACAAATACTTTATATATAACTTATAAGCACCCTGAACCTCCAGGCAAAAGGATTAGAATCTTTGGTCTGAGGTTTTCGGGTTTAGGACTTCGGATCTTGGGCTTGGGGTCTGCGATTCGGTTCGGGTTCTACGTGGTGGGGGTGGTAGGTCAGGGTGTAGGGCTTTGAGGGTTTTGCTGTTGATGGCCGTATGATGTTACAGAAGTCATTGTGTCCATGAGCTGAAAGGAACTTAGAAACTTGTGAAGGGTATCGCACTTTATTTGAAATACAGTCTAAACTGCCAGCATAATTACCCCTTCAATACTTACCCTTATACCAGTGTTCCAAGAGAAACAGGACAGCCCACCTTGAAGTTTCAGGGTTTAGGGCTTAGAATTTAGGGTTTAAGGATGTTTGGGCTAAGGCATAGGCTTGGGGCCTAGTGTTTTGTACTCTGTCGGGTCTCAAAATGTCCCCCTATGGTTCGTGAGAAAGAAACATCCCCTCAGCCTTGCAATGAATGGTCTCTGTCAAGCCCTAAAGTCATGGGGGAAAGACATGCTGAGAAGCCAACTGCCTAACTCGAACCTTGAACCTTAGCCCTACAACCACAAAGCACTTATCTTTGAACATGCCCTTAACAACCCTGAACAATAAACGCTACATGACCATCTCTGTTTTTGGAACGCCTTTGACGGGACCTAACCTACAGGATCCAAGTACCCAAATATCAGGGCTTTAAATTAGGTCCCAAATACAAATTCAGAGAACCACATCTGAGGCCTAACGCCCCTTTATTTGCTTTCTTTGGATCCACTAGGAAGAGATCCCTAGACCCTAAACCCTTCAACGCCAAGCGACCCACACGCCCTGAAGGGAACTGCTCAGGATATCGAGCCGCAGCAAGCCAAGGGTAGCCTAAGGATTCAGGCTGTTGGGGCTTAAGGGCTTTGGGTTTCGGTGGTTCAAGGGTAGCCTAAGGATTCAGAGTTTTAGGCCTAAAGGGTTTAGGGTTTAGTTAGGGTTTTAGGGATTTACGGTTCAGGGTTTCAGGGTTTTGGGTTCAGGGTCTGGATTTACGAGGTTGCGGTCTATCATTCAGGGTGCTAAGAGTCCAAGTACCCAAATCATGGGGATTTAGACCCCAAGCACTACAATCTGGATGGTTTTGGGTACATAGCCCTAATTTGGGCACTTGGACCCTTAGAAGAGGTCTAGGGCTTATGGCTTAGCCACTGCTAAGGGATATCTGGGCTGGGCTTTGGGAGCTTCAGGTTACAGGCTTTAAGGTTTAGGGAGGACCCGAACCATGACCTATACTTACGGGCTGCTGCACCTACCAGAGCGGGATGAAAGGAGTTGGCTACCCCAAGCCCTAAGACAAGGACTGTATCATATTGTAATTGCGCAGGGTCTTTTTTTATAGGGCGTGGAGCCAAAATCGTCTTGTTGTTTTGTTCACGCGGTTCGCCTCCATCAGCCCTACGCTCTAAACCCCTAGACCCTAAACGTTAAAACCCTAAAACTCTCCTAAACTTCCCCTAAGCCCTTTAACCCTAAACCCCTTAAACACCTAAACACTTAAACCCTAATCCCTAAAAACCCAAAACCCTGAAACCCTAAATCTCCTAAACCCTAAACCCTTAAAGACCTAAACCGCTTAACCCTGAAGCCGAAATCCTGAATCCCCAAACCCTTCAAATAAAGGGAAGCATGCTTGAAAGGGGAGTATGATTGGGGACGCTCCTCGGAATCAACTCCAGACTCCTCTTAAGCATAGAAACATAGGGTTAATAGGGTTTAGGAACCCAAAAGGGGGAGTTTAGGGTTTAGGGAGGATCGCTGGCATGGGTTCAGGTAATGATGCACGCGCACAAACGCACCAAATCGGGTGGCTCTCAACATAGGACTTTGCCTTACGGATACTTTGGCTTAGCAAAAAGTGGAACAACATCTCTTGGCCTTTGTTTTCAGGATTATACCAATTATTGCATAAGCCCTGAAGCCCTAAGCGTCACATGCTAAAAATCGGGAAAACACATCTCACAACCCTGAATCTCGAAGGTCAACGATTGAAATCCTAAACTCTAACCCCCCAAGCCCGTGAGGTCTCAGCCGGGCAGCAAGAGCCGCAATCGCCATTGCCAAGGCCAAGTAGGCGTAATCCGAGAGGCCCTGAAAAAGTCCTTTGCTGGTGGGCGTGGAGGGCAGGGGGGAATGAAGGAATGGCGGGCGGTGGGGGCAGAACTCACAGCGCACAACCATGTGTAGAGGTAAGGTCTCGTTACTGGGCTCTACACTTAGGATGTTGGAGTTTCCTTGGGGTAACCACTGCAATTACAAAAAGACTGCACCGAACACTACAAAATCCTTACTTCTGGTGAAGTACTACATTCCTTTAGGGAAATAGGGTTAATGGATTAGCGTTCCCAAGCCCAAATGCAAATCCTAGCGCTGTCAATCACGGGTTCATAGAAAGCCCGGTACCTCCCAGTAACCTGACACGGAACCCAAATGGGTTCCTCTGGAGGTATAGGGTTCAGGGAATCGGCTCGGGTCAGAACTCCGAAGCCCCTTGCCATCAACTACAAACCATACGCCCCAAAGCTCAGACCGACAATCCGTAACCCCTGCATCCCTAACCCCAAAAACCCCTTCACTCTAAATCCCCACATGTTACAGCCCTCAGCCCCTATGTTTCCCCAAACCCTACATCCCAAAGCCCCACTCCGCTCTAGCCAAGTGTCCGTCCCAAGTAAACACGACGCCGGCAAGCGGCTGCAAAGCAGCCACAGTCCTCGAATGTCAATCTAGTATGGAAGAAAAGCATATCGGGAAGCATTTAGGGTTTAGAGGATTCAGGGCTTAGGGATCTGGGTTTAAGATTTAGGGCTTAATGTTTCGACCGCTCATGGACCTGGTAACTGTACAGTTCAGATAACGTAAGTGAGGCCACTTGCGGGGAACATAAGTAAGGTTAATTCCTGTTCCCACTACAACATAATGTACCACCTTGGAGTATTTTGGATTCTACCTGCATCTCACCCACCTCCAGGTATATAGGTTCGCCAAGCGCCAAAACGAAATCAAACCTCAAGTCTTACATGAGTAATCCCCTCCCCCGAGTATTTAAAACCCCCTACCCCCCACCCGTTTAATGTTAAATACTCCCATTGCGGAATACTGTATTAGGTCGGGAGTATTCAATATTTTGGGGCGGTGGGGTGTTCATATAAAGGAAGGGAGAATATTTATTTATATATATATATGTAATTTTAATGTTACTACAGGTATTGCTACAATGAGTAGTCTCTCATTACCATTAGTACCCAAGGACTGGCATAATCATTGTTGTTCGTGTTTATGGGTATGTTTGTTAATGTGGCGCCTACTGCTGTAGAGGGAGCAAAGGAAGGCGCTATTGGGGCGACTATTGGCAGCAGGATTCTTCGAGGGCTCCACTTTTTCAATCCCAACTGACAAGTCGCAAGCAAACAACCCTAAACCCTAGACCCTAGGCTGAAGGCTGCTTTTGGGTGCAGGGGTTTAGGAATCCAAGCTTTGGAAAGAATGGGTTTCGGTGTTTCGGGTGTAGAGTTTGAAGATGGCTCGGGGATTATCATCCGCTGAGCTGTCACGAGACCTGAACAAGGGTCCAGTGCTGCATGTATGTATATTACTATATATACATATATGATCGAGATACCTTTAGGGTCTATTTGACGTCCTGTTTAAATTAGCTAATAT